>OMNV01000407.1:0-21192 GCA_900303265.1 Brotula barbata | reverse complement strand
TAAATTAGGAGTAGAAACTGGTTCACATTTGGATCACAGATTGTAACTTTTACAGCAAATCTCTAAAGTATTTTAACCAGTTAATAGTATTAGTGTCTGAAATATAAAGACAAATACAACATGTTTCCAGAGTCCAAACTATTGTTCTCAACTTAACCATAATAGAATCCAAACAAATGTGATTTGCAATAATGGGAAACAGACAAAAGCAGCAATCCTCACCGTGGAGAATCTGACAGAATATAAAAAGGAAAAATCAGTCAGTTAATGATGTGATGGATGTGATGCAGTTTCATTGATTATCTGAATCTGAATCTATATAAAAGATATTTGGATCAGATTACACTAAAGTTTGCAGCATTGTTTTTATTTAGCTGTAATACCCGTAAATACTGTGTGTCAGAAGTAGTAGCACCATCAGCAGAAGTAATAGCAAAAATGTAGTAGGTAGCAGTATCTAACAGGTGGTGCAGTTGTCACGTTAACACAAGGTTTAATTATGGCTACAGCATTTTAGCAGTAGTAGCAAAAGAAGTAGTGGCAGCGGTGGTGAGGCAGCAGTAATGTTGGATGTGTAATAGAAACAGTAATACATGTAATTGTACAGCAGCAGTAATAGTAGCATTGGTAACACAATAACAGCTGTGGCACTAGTGGTATTAGTAACACAAAGTAATAATAAAAAAGTAGATAGGTGGTGGATTAGTAGACATAATGCTTGACTATTTGTTTTCATAGTGGCTCCATTCGTAATATTAGTAATCGTGTTCTTAAGAACAATATCACTTTTGGTTATTAGAGCCTCGTCCGGAATCAGGAAGGCTATATTTATAATTCTCTGTATCTCTCTCTCTCTTTCTTTCTCTGTCAGCAGAGTGGAACAGATAAAGATATATTCTGAAATGTTCTGTAGACATATTAGATTCCATGCCACACATCAGTGCTCTGTGTCGTGCTGATGATGTCTTTGTGCCTTTGATTGTCCCATAGGTGATCATGGGAAACACAGACAGCCAGCACAACAGCAGCGTGGTCTCTGATGGGAAGTTCTGCTCGCTAAGGTTCCATTGCAGGAAACAGGAAGTTCAGTCTGCTCGCAGCTGGTGGCGGAGCAGCCACGGGGGCGTGCCCAGCAGGAGCAGAGGGGCAGGGAAGAACCACCTGTCTCAGTTTACCAGCGACCAAGCCTATCACTCCTGGCACTACCAACACTCGCCAAAGGAATCAGGAGGTTCCAAACTGAGGGCCCGATCTCCCACTCAAAGGTACATAAGATGAGATGCAAAATAACTATAAAGCATCATGAAAGTGGTATTGTAGTAGTGTTTTTTTAGAAATATTAGTGGTTCTATTGGAGTAATTGAAATAGTATTAGCAGCACTTGCAGCAGTTGAAGTAAGTGGTAGTAGTAGCATAAACATGGTTGTAGGGAGTTGTTGTAGTACATGTTCCTTAGTAGTGGTGGTTATAGTAACAACATAAGTAAAAGTAGTTGAAGTAGTGGTAGTAGTTTTTTTTTTCATGTGTTGTTATTGTCTTATTGAGTTGATAGGACTATGGGTGGAAATTTATTATATTATTGCTTTTTGTCAAAGACCTACAGACTTCATGAGGGCCCCCACATGCCTAAGTCCAAACATCAAGCCGTGCTATGGATACTTTGGGAGCAGCACGCATAGTAACGGGATCGGTATTTGCGGGCAGCACAGTCCTGATCGGACATCCCTGGAGAGCCGCGGCAGCCCCAAAGTGTTGCTCAGCAAAGATGGCAGCATGCGGGTTGAGTTCACCAAGTCAAGGGTCGGCCCGATGGAACCGCAGGGTGTAGCTTCCCCTTCTGTTGCAGCCGTCACAGAGCCGCTGCAATCCCTACGCACTAGCAAGGGCAGCTCGCTGAGCTCGGAGGAGTCCTGGTATGACTCACCCTGGGGCAACGGCGGAGAGCTGACCGATAATGTCTTCACCTGCGGGCAGAGTGTGGATAATAGTAGTGGGTATACCACCTACTCCTCCACCCGCGCAGAGGAGACCAGCACGGGATACAACACCCTCTACTCCACCCAGATTGAAGACATTTCTCCTGGATTTAATGGAAGCCTCCTATTCAGTGCAACAGACACCAGAGGCAGCAGTGAGTTCACCAGCAACGGATTCAACAGCATGGTACGGCCGAACAAGATGAGGCAATAACTTACATTCACTGTATACACTGTAGGCTGCTCTGAGAATTAATTTCACTGTTCTTTCAAACACACCAATCCTTTCTGAAAATGATCATGATGGGTCTTTCAGAACAACTCTTCTAGAACTCCTCCCATGATTGGTCCCTCTGGACAAATTGGTCCCATGTGAGAATGATTGTTTGGTCCTTGTACGTAAATGACTCGATGGGTCCAAAGATTGCAATACCTTGTACTCCAAACTGATCCAGAATCAACAGTAATAATATTTAGAAAGTAGAATGTAGTGAGTTGGAACACTCAAAAACCACTATATTGGTCTAGTATGCATGTACAAATTTCAGTGCCAATACTTAAAGAATGTATTGTTCAGACCTACAGCATGGGGTACAACACATACTCCTCTGGTCGCACAGAAGATAGTGGCATTGGGGACTCCGTAATCCTCCAACCTGAAACCAGAGATGACAGACTGTTCTCCAGCCAAGACTCGACCAATGCCTCCCTCCCCTCACCGCCGCTACGAGATGGACCTCTTAGGAGCGCTTCAGCCTCTTCACCGCTGCTGGACACCATCATCCAAGAGGAGGGATCAGGAGGTGGCATGGTTGAACAGCGCTTCTCCTCATGTACGCTTCCCTGTAAGAGGGCGGAGCCTATCATTGCCACTGGAAACAGCAGGAAGGACTTTCTGAAGAGCCGCATCAGGCGGCTGAGCGACTGGACGGGAAGTCTGAGCAGGAAGAAGAGGAGAATCCAGGTGTGAAACAAGAGCGACACAATCACTGATGAGCAGCTAAATACTTTTACTTAAATACTGATGAACTGGTAGTATACTTGAGTAGGATGTATTCCACTTTTTCTACAGGACAAATATGGTCCTATCTGCTCTCACTGCATTTATCTGATGGAAGTAGTCCGTTGCTATTTTAGGTCCATGTTACTTTGTTTTACTTCCTGTTGACATTTTACATTCAAGGTATTTCTTTCCTACTTTCATTCTTTGTTTTCTTTCTTTCTTTCTTTCTTAGGTCCTTCATTCTTTCCTTCCACCTACTTTCTTTTTTCTTTCCTACCTTCTTTCTTTTTTCCACAATAGCACTAGTACTCACTGTCTGCTAATATTAGTAACATTACACATTAGTAAAATTGGCGTCATGTTTGTATGTATATTTAAACCTGTTGACTATACTGTGGAAACAGCTGTTAATCAGGCTTTAACAGTAGCCCTGAAACAAATACTTCCTTTATGAAACGTATAGTCTATAGTTTATGTTATTGTAGGTTATGGTATTGTCAATTTTAATATAATACAATGTACAGATTTATATATAAACAAACAATAATCAATCTACTGGTGTTATTTTCCAGGCTCGGCTCAGATAAACATAATTTCCTGTTTATAATCCTCACGATGAGCTCATATCCTGTCTGTGGAAACATGAATGTGATTTTTCTTTCTCCAGTGTTAGCAGCAATCCATCTCCATGATGATCTTTGTAATCATCTTTTTCACACAGTATTACTCAAAAATCACAAATTTAGTTCTGCATTACCTTTACTTTGAGCTTCATATTATGATAGCAGGCCGTTGATTGATTACACTGCTGTTGCTTTCCAGGTTGGTAGAATAAAAATCATCTTTTGTTTATTTTCAGGAGCCTTACAGCAGCAACACAAGTGAAGGTTTCTTTCACAGACTGGACACTGCAACAGCCTGCAACAACACCCTGTGGTCTTTTAACCCTTTGCACACCCAGAACCAGATCCTCCTGCCCCACTGTAGTTCCTCCAGGAGCCTACCTGCCCCAGTGAACCAGATCCAGAATCAGAACATCTACGAGAACTTCATGCAGGAGCTGGAAATGGGCTGCAGCAGCGAACGAACTGACCCATCGGACGGAGATGGGGAGATGCTGGAGGATGAGGAGCGGGACGAGGAGGTAGATGGACAGTGGGGGGATAAAAGAGGAGGTTCCCTCGAACAGCTGGACTACTTGTTTGAGGAGGAGCAGGGTGTGGTGCGCAGGGCTGGCTGGCTCTCCTTCAAACCTCTCATCACTCTGAACAAGGACAGGAAACTGGAACTGGTCACCCGACGCAAATGGAAGCGCTACTGGGTCACATTGAAAGGTACCTATTCAGTAACACATCAAACAGAACAAACAGTTCTGCAGAGTTTTATTTTGAGAAGTCATTTATTCATCGCCCTCATTTTATTCGTGGACCATACCTCTGCCATGATCATGATCTTTGACCCCACAGGTTGCACACTACTGTTTTACGAGACACACGGGAAAAGCCAGGGTGCCGACCAGGAGCTTTCCCCTCGTTATGCCCTGCTGGCTGAGGACAGTGTCGTCCAGGCCGTCCCTGAACATCCCAAGAGGGAGAACGTCTTCTGCCTCAGTAATGTGTATGGTGACGTCTTCCACTTCCAGGTTAGTGAACTGCTCATGTAGATCTGAAACAGGAAGAATGGGGATGTTTTCAAATCAATCCAATGATTAGTCAATAGATGTTCATTTAGTTAACAAGAACTTTAATAACTGACGCTACCAGACACACTAACATTCTTCACAAATCTGTCTATGCAAAGTAAAGGATTGTAGGTTAGGTTTTGGCTGAAAGTTGTCACTTATTGTTTGTTGGTAATGATATTGGGGTCAGTACAGAAAATGGTGGTGCTTCTGTCTCTCAATCCAAGATTTAATTCAAAAAGTTCCAGGAGGCTCCAAAAGGTTAATGTCTTACTAGAATGAATCCTATTTTTTTGTTGTTGGCCCTGATAGACAATCAGAGCCAGGGTTTTATTCCCACAATAATCTCTCGTTTGGGTCCCAGGCAGTGTGAATCGAAGTGACGTGGTGCTGTGGAAGCTTGTGGTTTCTCCCCAGCACTGAACCATCAGACTCACCACAAATATGCATAGAGCCTGGGCATAGTTTACTTTTTTTCCTTATTGGTAATGACTGTGCTGCTGTAGAAAAAAAACAGTTTGAGCTGCAGCTTCACTGCACCACTGTCACTGTGGTAAAGATACTAAAAGTCAGAGATCTTCGTGTGCACTAACTTGCATAGACGCGTCACCATTAGCCAAGGAAGCAACAAGGTTAAAGTTACACCGTAAGAAACTTTTGTCCTTTGTGGATTTGTAGAGATTGATTTTTTTATGTAAGAATATTTATTGTTTTTTTGCAAAATATTCTCAGTTTGCAGATTTCCTATCGTCAGATTATTATGCCAGACTTTTATCTTAAAATATAATAACATAATAGCATACCAGTGACAGGGCCATGATAATGTGGGCATGAATGTTCCTCTACAACAGAGCTTTATAGAATTGCACAAAACGGAAACAATAAGTTTATGAAACAGATGAAAAAGTAAAAGTTGGGAAAATAGTGACTCACAGGAAGATTCAACACTAAATAAGTCTCAATGAGAAAAAAAACTGCTCCAGAGTTTAAGGGACTCTCACCGAAAACTTTTAAAAACTTAAAAACTCTGAAATTTAAGGGTTAAATGGCGAAAGGTGAACATTGGACCAGCACGGCTATTAAAAGAATCCTAAAATCAATTTTTGAGTCCATAGGGATTGTTACTTTACACCACTGAATAGACTGAGGCTTACTTCAAGTAACAGACTAAGTGTTACTCTGAGTAAGTAACCAAGTATGTGAGTGTACTCACGTGCACATTTAGCCACCTCAGGATGCATCTCTTCACCTGGCAGACTCTCCCTGATTAAACCACTCCGGGTGTTGACCCATCGTTTCCACCTCAACAAGGCAAACTCTCTTCTGTCTGATGTGTTTCCTCTCAATACTTTATGAGCTCTGAAAGCACTTTTTTATTCCTGGATAAGTCTCAATGGATCCAGCTCTGGAGTGTGCTCACCAGACACACTAATCACACTGCTGGCCCAGCTACACCACATCTCCATGGTAACCTGGAGCGTGGAGGTGATGAATGGTCCTTCTCTGTGCAGGAGCTTTTTTTCCAGACCTAAGAAAAGAAAGGGGCAGTGGGAATCACAACATGCCGCTAATGACTGCAACAAATGTTCACTTTTACAACAACAACCCCAACAATAAACCTGTTCGGCCCCTTTGTAGTCTTAAAATCCTTTCCTCTCCTACACCAGTGAAACTACCTTGCTTCACCTTTGACTACAGTGAGTGGATTAAAAGTACCAAAATCCTTTTCCCAAGTATAAGTATTGGTCCTAGAATGGAAAATACTCCATAACAAGTCAAGGACCTGCATTTATAAATGTGTAACAATTATTATAAGACAAAATACAGGGTTAAATTATTGAGGCATTATGCTGAAATAAAGCAGGTATGATCTTTTTTTAAAACTCGATAAATTAAGAGAAAATATATGTTTAATATTATACTTGCTGCTCTGAAAGTATGGTGTTTGACCAGCACAGTGTAAGATCAGTGCTTCATTTAAGTACAGTGCTTTCAAATACTTTTGTGCTTTTCAGCTTAGATGTTTTGATTCTAAACAGGGCAGACTTTTCTCTTCTCCTCTAGGCCACCAACCAAACAGATCTGGAAAACTGGGTTACTGCCATTCACTCTGCCAGCGCCGCCCTGCTGGCCAGGCGTGAGGGCAAAGAGGACACACTGCAGCTCCTGCGTAGCCAGAGCCGCTTGCTGCTGCACAACATCGACATGGACACCAAGATGAAGAAGATGGCCGAGCTGCAGCTGTCCGTCATTCAGGAACCAAAGAACCGGAAGGCTGTTCAAAGCCAGGTGACCTTTGCTGTCTGTGTGTGTGTGTGTGTGTGTGTGTGTGTGTGTGTGTGTGTGTGTGTGTGTGTGTACATGGTAAATGTCAGTAAATATCATAGCAGTAGGTCTCAGTACTGTGGTCAAATGTTGAAATGGTTGAATGTATACAAAAGCCTTCATGCAAAATGTGTAGTCCAGTTTCTTTTGCATATCTGCCAACATAAACAGTGATATGATACATCTGTGATAAAAGAGTGCTGTAATACATAGTAATGCTGACAAAAACAATGATATAACTATTATATTTATATTAATCTATTGTCAAAGAAACTTTAATATGTTATATTGCTGGACTCATATTATACGTGTGCATTGGTGGTTTTTTCCCACTGAGGTGAGGATGAGGATGGTATTTCTGTCAGTTCCTCACGATTTGTTTGATGATGTCATCCTGGACCTCCTCATCTGGCTTTGCCGTTAGCGGGAAATCGGGAGTGAACAGACTGCCCGTAAGAGCCTGCTGAACAGCAGGAAAACATCTGGAAGAGATATTAAATGGACTCCACGTGAGAGTACATTTGGACATTTCTCTGCAGAGAACACTGCCAAAACATGCAGAATGAAGGCCGTCTCAGTTACGTAATGAGGTCTAACATTACAGAGAAGCTGACAGGCCTCACAGTGAGCTTTTCCACCAAACGCGCCCAAAGTTTCAAACAAAGAAAAGTTCTATCAGTGCATCAGTTTTTCTGTTTGTACTGTGGGAGAACCAAGAAGATTGTACAAAGTGACAGTATAATCTGAGACATACCTGATACGTGACTCACTGTGTTATTCTCTGTGATTTCATGTCCTTAGTTATTAAAGCGATGTGACAAAGATATGTACTGAAACAGGATATATCACAGTTGAAAAATAGACTGTATATCGTAGTGATCAGTAATATTAAATACTTAAGCAGATTGCATGAGGTTGTGTAACTTTTTCATGGAGTACTCGTGTGACAGTGTGCGGTGCCATGTGAGACAAAATTGCAAATTGTACATCTCCCTGAGCGGTTGCTAGATTTTTCTGTACTGTGAAACCGATCAAAGCACTGCTGTTTGAGGTCACTGAGCTGATATATCTGCAGATTGCAGACTAATCTCCGTGCTAGACATTCAATTACACATTTACCCCGAGAGTGGGACATAATTAGGTGGATAGACAGAGAGAGGAGATATGAAATGGTTGCCAGAGAAAAGGAGGGGTGGGTGTGTAAGTAAGCCGTATCTGTATCACATAGTTACAAAGGCTTGTTTGTTCAGTCAGCAGTGACACTTCTCATACGGCACCACAGGATGTCTGTTTTTGACGCTTGTGAGCCCTTGTGGAAGGAAAGACGAGCTCAGTTTCCATTCAGATATTGCCAAATTGAAGGAAGTTTCCAAACTTCAATCTGTGTGCGTTTCCATCTAGTAGTGTTGTGCGAATAAGGCCCGACGGTTACTTTTGATTAATAATTCTGCTCTGTTGTAATTTTCATTCAGAAAGTTCCAGAGGTCAAGTTCTAGAAGTAATAATGTTTTAGAATGTTAGGTTTTGGGTATTCCTTGAGGAGGCTCTAGAACTCCAGTAACTATTCAGTGTGGTCACGTTCTGGATATTAAAAATGAATGCAACCCCGTTATGGTCAAAAGTATCACTAATGGCCATGGTTGTTGTGTTCAGATCCAGCAGTGGGAGCAGAACCTGGAGAAACTGAACTTGGATCTGTTTCGGCTGCGCTGTTACCTGTCCAGCCTGCAGGGCAGCGAACTTCCCAACCCCAAGAGCCTTCTGGCAGTGGCCAGCCGGCCCTCCAAGAGCATGCTGGGACGTCTCGGCATCTTCTCGGTGTCTTCCATCCATGCATTGGTAAGAGCAGTTGGCAGATCTGTGACAGCAGTGATAAATGTAAAATAAGAATTTACCTTTAAATTGGAGGCTATCGTTCTGTGTACTGTTGGGCAGTGAATGTCTAATTTTGGACTGTTGTGCATCTTCAGGTGTGCAGTCGGGACGAGGCTACGTTGAGGAGGCGGTATTGGTCCATATGTGGGGGACAGCGCTGGCAGAGAGGGCAGCCGTCCTCTCTGAGGGATCTGGAAGGCCTGAACAGATGCAGCAGGGACAGCAAACACTCCACCACTCAGGTAAATTGTCACTCAAGGACTTCAGGGTGTATTTGTATATTGTATCGTCACTTTCTCTAATCGTCAACATTCTGCATCTAGCACAGAAAGTTCTGACTCAGATGTTACATACATTAATTACCAACTCAGTGTTCTTACAAGATTATTTTTGTGGCGAATCCAGAATACCAGCTACCTGAGTTTCCAAACGTTCTCAGTGGCTGAAGCTCCTCATTTGATGAAGAGCGAGCTATTTTAGGAAGCGGAGAGTCTTGGATTTAAGGTCCCAGCTCCAGAAGAGAATAAATGTGTCAGGGCTGCTGCTGCAGGTTTATGTTGGTTTATCTTGGCTCAGAGTTGCACACGTGCTCTCTGTTGACACTCACCCACACACGCTTACTGTGTTGCCATGAATCTTTGGGGAAAATGTTAGACATTTCTTCGTGTTACCTTGACACTTAAACCCAAACTAAGCATTAGCTGTTTACATGATGATGTCTTTTTGAATGCTATAATTGGAGAAGGATTTTTTGGGTGGTGGTGGGGCGGTGTTCCTCAACTTGTCAAATGCATTTGGTGACTTGTGAATAGTGCATTTTTTTGGATCTGGTTGTTACAACACATTTTGTACTGAGCCACTCATGGAGGTTTTGCTGTATTTGTTTTTCAACATTATCTCCCTCCAATTTGACACGTTACTTCTAAAGATGCTGCCTATTTTATTCCAGTTTCATTGAAATCCAAACAATCCTCCACAACTCATAATAAGACATCATCTGAGGCTAATTGTGATCTAGCCAAAGCTTTTTTTCATGTTTGGGATGTCTGTGGGAGCCAGAATGCATTAGTAGGGTGGTTGCTGACATAGTTCAAGGCCCCAATCATGGAGGAAAGCCAGCAATTACATAATCGCTGTACATTGGTTGGATTTGAACACCTTGTACAAATCACAGAGCCTGCAGCTTGTAAGTCTGAATCAGTGAGCTCAAATAATAATAATAAAAGGAAACATATCACTGCCTGCTGCTATAATTAAAACCTGCTATCAACCCATTTACAATACTGATCAATATGAGCCCCCCAAAGAGAAACTTAAAGACAGACAACGCAGAATGTTTGTCCTGAGGTCCATAACTTCAGTCTGATGAGTATCACTGCACACCACATCGCGTTGATTACTGGGCTGCTTTGTCTCTGCATGGGACAAACATCCAGACCAGATATTTACCGTACACATCCCTGCCCCCTTCATGCTGTTGTAGTTGGGTGATTACCGTCAATAGTTGGTAATTCCTTCCAGACGGGGCCATGAAGGCCTGTCAGAAAAAGCTCCTCGGCCCAACAAACCTCCTGAATGAATGCGAGCCAAACCAAGACCCGCAGTTGTCACGAGGAGCCACTGTTAGTTACAAATTTCACTTGAGGTGCTAATGATACGTTATATGCATTGAAAATATCACAGCACCATCACCAAAACCAAGTACCGTTTCACTATGCAATCCCATTTTTGCCCTGATCATCTAACAGTTTAAATTTTTTTAGTGCTATTGTTCTATGCTTCTTATGAGGGTTGTTTTGTTGCTTTTCTTGCATGGCTCATTACTTGTGCCCTTTGGTTGAATCAATTGGTTGCAGCTGTCTTGGATTTTTTTATTTTGGCAGCCACAATGTATCATTTGTTATGATAAAGATTCTGGTGGTGCTAGATGGAAAGCCAGAATCACCAGAGCCAGCATTATCGACATCAGTATCTCCAGAGTTAAAAACATAAATAACAAAATAAAAAAAAACATGTAATTGAATCATTTCATTCATTTATTTTGTCTCTATTGTATTTTTTTGCACAGCTGAATCATGTTGTGAGGTCACAGAGGAAATTAATGGCTTTTTTGGTGGTTCTCCATTAGGAGTCTGCCTGTCTGTTTGTCTGTCTGTGTCTCCCGGCAGCTCAGACAGACAGACTGTCTCTATCTCCCTCTCTTTGCCCTGCATCAGATCACTCCAGCCTGTAATTTCAGCCTTCCTGTGATTCTGTGGGGCTAATTTTGGCTTTCAGCTGGAATGGAAATAGCATCAAAGGGCTTTTTTTAGTCGGGTCATTTTAAATAAGCTTTAAATATAGTCTGCAAGAGTTTATGTTAAATGTTATCCTGAGTCATCTCTCTCCTCTCTCTCTGTTGCAGGTTTTTCAGAGTCAGCCTGTCTCAATATCTGCTCACCAATCCTCCATCTGCAGCTCGGAGGTACAGTGTATTGTTTTATTGTCTTATACGTGGCGCCTGGGTGAAGCAGTTTAATCTTTTGAAAGGATAAGGTGTAGTCCTCAGAATAATACTGGCTTTAGTATATATCTGGTTTAAAAATGAAAAAAAATCTGAATTTTTCGAAGCTGTTCATTTGTCATGAAACTTGTGTGGAGAGTAGTATCTCTCATGCAGGTGGAGCTGCAGTGCCCCCTGCTGCCTGTCTGACCTTTAGTCCCTGTGTGGAGAATACAATGAGGGGGGAGGAGGAGGAGGGTTTAATCTTCACAGACATTGCTTGGTGGGCCACAGTTGATCTGTAGATACTGACAGGTCAAACACAGGCAGGGGATGAGGCTCCCATTATGCTTCTATAAGTCCTTTGTCCCACAGGGTTAATCCCTCCAGAGAGCCAGAAATGAGCCCCCCACCCCCATCAAGCCTCCTGTCCTTCCTCATGCATCTCAAATTGATTTCTTCTTTCTTTGGAGCACCTAACCCTTCCCCCCTCCTCCTCATCCTCGCCCTCCTGCCTCTCCATGTGACGCCTCTTCATCCGTCTCTTCTCACCTCCTGTGGTTACAATGATGCTGGCTAATTATTTCTTCTCTTCTCTATGGTGTTGATGAAGACATTAGATTTCTAAAGATCTTTTGATTCCAAGCATTTTGTGGTTTCTGTGCTGTCCTTTGCTTCAACTGTTTTTAAAATGCAGTGTTTATATTAATTTTTAGTTGTTTTGTCTATTTATTTTTTCGGAAAGAGACGGAGATTTCCCTGTGTGACTCATCTTATGAATAAATTCTGCATTACTGTGGGACCTGATTAAAAATTAAACCACATACATTTTCTCCTTTCCCCCACAGAGGCTGAACTGTGTGTCCGAACAGCAGGCAGTGGCGTCCTCTGCAGGCCATCCAGCAGTCAAACAGGTGTGTTTGAGTTCAAGAGTTTTCTGTGCATGGTATATCCTGCTGCTGTATTGGTGTAATCCCCGCTGTGTGTGTTAGTTCACTGAGTTACATTCACTTGTACAAAGCCGTCAGATAAATGCAGTAGAATAAATAATACACAGAATGCAATATTTTCCTGTGAAATGGGTTAGAGGAGAAATAGAAAATCCTCAAAAAGAATATTAAAAAGTAAAAACAGAGCTTCAACTGCAGCAGTTGAATGAATATTGTAATTTGTAGATCTCTGAATCCATCCTTTTCTACATGAAGGCAGTATTAGTCACAGCCCGTGTCTTCTCTTGTGCAGGAGACTGATGAGCTGCAGGTTTCCTCTCTCACTGCATTCAGTGTCCTGCTCTGTCGGCCAGACACTGCTGTGGACTTTGGTGAGAAAAAAACTCCACTATGACTTGTTTTAAATATATGAATTTTGAAATATTTGAATCAAAATCCCTAAATAAACCACAACCTAAATCAAAACCATAGGTTTTGCTGTGACGGGTCATGTTGACGGAGCAGGGAAGTCTCACGTGCACATCAGTGAGGTGAATCCTCTGGGACTAGCTGTCAGCAAAGGTAACACTAAAAACAACTACACTTCTGAAAACCTTTGAGTACTTTGGATACGTTGAGTTCATTTTACATCTGATACCCTCACAAAGTCCTTCATTGGCCTCCTCATTGTGTCCCAGCAGGTCTGAGGTCTGGAGATGAGATCTTAGCAGTGAATGGGGTGTCGGTGTCCGGTCTGGACCTGGAAGGAATGCAGTGTCTTTTCGGCCACCAGACACTCCAGCTACTGATTAAGAGGGACCAGTCCAGACCCGAGGACCCCACGGAGCCCACATCTGTCCCACCTGACCCCAACCTCACAGATGATGCCTACCAGTGCTCCCTAATAATCCCCAGCCCACCCCCAAGTTGTATCATAGGTACAGAAAGCCCATTTATTCATCCATCCACCCATTCTTCCATCCATCCATTCATCTATTACACTCTGATACAAACAATGATTTTTGCTGTGTTTTGTCTCAGATTCGACTCCACAGATCGTCCTGCCACACAGCGATTCAACAAGTCCACCTGAGGACATCAAACCTCCAGGACTGGTGAGCTTTAGTCTAAGGTTCAGGTTTAAAGTTATTTTGTTTGGCTCTGTATGTGATATTGGTCTACAAAGAACAGGCTGTTGGAACTCAGGTCTGTCTGTTGGTGATCCACTGTGTCTCAAACACATTCCCAGAATCCAATTGTTGTACTACACACTGTTTACAACCTCAGACACAGTCAGCTCACGTGGTCACTGAATAGTCTGCTAATCCAGGCTTACTGCCTTAGCAGTATGTGTGTTTGGGATTAATGGCGTCTGATGTTACACATAGAGCCAGAGAAAACTCATAGGATGTTGTTCCTGTCAAGCCCCTACCATGGGAATGGCTCCCAGAGGCGATCGCTGACTCCTCCACCCCCGTGCAAGTCAGTCAGTGCTCTCTGCTGGGTGCTGCCACTGGAAGAGGACGGGGGGGCTCTGGAGGAGGATGGTGGGGAGTTTTGTGCTGGTCAAGGACTCCTGGACAAGGCAACCTGTTGCCTCTGCTTTGAATGTCCCACTGATGGCATCCTGCTGCTGGTAAATAGCTGAGTGTCTTGTGGCAGTTTGCAGTTTCAGGTTTCATCTGATTGAGTGATGGTGGTGTTGGTGATGTTGTGGCAGGCTGGTGTCATAGTGTTCAGGCTATGACACCAGAGGGAAAACAGAGTATTCAGTTTTACCACCTAGAATGCTGAGTTTTTGAAGAACCTAATGGATTTAGATGGTTTTGAGTCAGATTTTTCTTCTTAATTTGTATAAAGATGGTTGTTTTTCATCCTCAGAGATGTCATTTTTCACTGTAGTTGGTGGTGAAACATGCCATCTAGTGGTGAGCTACATGACTCACAGCTTCTTGATCAAACCTGAATTTAGTTATAGAGAATTTGCTCAAACTAGATAAATCAGGTATTGTTGCAATAAACATTCTGGCAAAAACCTCCCTAAAACAACTTTATTTATCCTTTATTTCCAATTGTATGCTGAATTGTTAGACCATTGGATTACTGATGAAAAATGTTTGTGGCAAAGAACATTCTAATTTAGTGGCATTCGTGATTTATTCACTATTCTCTTTCCAACTTGATCCACTTCTGCCATTGATGCTGCTGGAACTTTGTCATTCTTGGAATGAGTTTTAAAAGGCTGCAGCGGGTAAATCAGTCGGGTAGAGTGAGTGCTGAGCAAGTTCAAAGCTGCAATCATGGTTAGAAGTCAACAATTGCATAATCTGCACATTGTCCATCTGTGTTCAACTTTTATAACTCACAGAGCCTTGGGTAGCACTGGAACTTTGAAATTAGTGTCACTGAGCTGATTTGTTACAGTCAGAGCTTTTCAATCAGCCCTTACACATCTGATTGGTTCCTGATACCTAGTGATCTAAGCATTTCTGGAACTTATATGTGTAGTAAATGTGAGCCATCCTCTGTGTTATGGGTTGAAGGTCAGAGATTACTACAGGACAGATGAAATTATAGTCTTGTTTTTCTGTCATTTTGTACATGTGAAATTTTATCTTATATCATAAGGTGAATCCAAACCTAGAACCAATAAGAGAAGAACTGACTAACAAAAACTAAACAAAACAAAACCACACATCTACGTAATGAAATCGATGCATGTGGGTTTCAAATTTGTACTCAATCATAATCATCTGAATCTGTTCTCTACTGGCTTTGTTAATATTCAAGTTTTGTTTCTTTCTTTCTGTGCTCCTCCATCAGAACACGGAGCGGGTTTATTCATTGTACCAGAACTTCCCAGAAGGCCAAGAAGCAGAGGTGGAGATTCCAAGGAACCCATATAGCGGAGAGACCATCCTCCAACCATCAAGCCCCACACACCTGAGCGTCTGTCAGCGGCTGTGTAAAGTCATCCAGGAGTTGGTGGACACGGAGAAGTCCTATGTCAAGGTCAGGACTGGTACTGCACTGCTGCTGCAAGTACTACTGCTGATTAAGCTCTTCATTTATGTCTGAACTGGGTCACTGATTCTGTTTCTTCCATTTACTTATACAGCAACACAGGCCTTTGAGTGGAACCTTATGGATCCCTGTGCTCAACACATTGAAAAATCTATGTTGACAAATTCTGCATGACCTCATAAGTTTAATTAGATACTAATATCTTCACCGTTTCCTCAGAGTGTTTTTCTATGACATTTTATCCTTGACACCTGTATTTATAATGGGAAGTCACTGAGAGAATGTTGAGATATACAGTCAGGATGTTGTAGCATTTATTGTAGTGTGCATAATGTCATAAACAATGTCAGTGACCTTGTTTTGACTTGAATTGCCACAGTATCACTTTAAAATATGACTAATAGCAGGCTGAAAATCTGAATCAGAGCGTAAGTTTGATAGTGAATAATGCATTTTATAATGGGTGATTCAGTTTTGTGTGACTCTCTGTTTTCTTATTCAGGATCTGGTGTGTCTGTTTGACATCTACCTGACGCCGCTGCAGAAGGAGACCTTCCTCAGTAAGGACGAGGTACGTACTGACAATCAGGGATGTAAGCCTGTGTAATAACCACTCAACCACTCAACGGGCAGTGTGTGTCGGTATTCCTGATGGCAATGTTCTTCTTCTCAGATGGAAGCTTTGTTTGGCAGCCTGCCAGAGATGTTGGACTTTCAGAGAGTTTTTCTCCAAACGCTGGAGGAGCGGATCGATTCCTGCCCAAACCTCAGTTCCCTGGAGACACCTGAGCAGTTCAAGGTGAGATAGAATAATGAAATGATGTGTCAGATATACAGTACAACAGATACACAAATGGAAGAATTGTCTAGAGAGCTAGACGGCAACAGAACATGTTTGATTAATGTGTGTGATATGTGTCTTTCTTCCTAGAAACTTCTCTTCTCGTTGGGAGGTTCCTTCCTTTACTATGCTGACCACTTCAAGCTTTACAGCGGCTTCTGTGCAAATCACATCAAAGTACAGAAAGTTCTAGAAAAAGGTAAAGACTGCAGCCTCATCTTTTTTATTGCAAATGGCACCTGTACTTTGAGTTTAACTCTCGCTTGCCTAATGTTCCTAAATAGCCACAGTACGGAGGATAAAACTTTCAGTGATTTAGTGATTATCAAAATTATCAAAAGATGAAAGTTATCGCTCAGTTTCCATCTAATGAGTTTGATGGTGTGACCAATGCATTCTCGTGGGCGAACTGGACTGAATATTGACTCAGCCTGGTAAAAGGAGGGCAGGGAAGGATGAAACACAGCATCTCTAACACCTAACCCACTGTGTCCTTCATCCAGCAAAGACAGACGGGGCCTTCAAGCAGTTCTTGGAAGCCAGGAACCCAACCAAACAGCATTCATCAACCCTGGAGTCTTACCTGATCAAACCGGTGCAGAGAGTGCTGAAGTACCCCCTGTTGCTGAGGGAGCTGGTTTCCCTGACTGACCCAGAGAGCCACGAGCACACACACCTTACAGGTAGAAACCCACAAAACCCCAGAAATTAGAGAAATAAGCTGCTGTTTCCAATAAATATAAACAAGATATCCTTCAGTGTTTTAGAAGCGTTCACTAATATGTTTTAAATCTAAGAGAACAATATATCTCAGGTTGCAGGTATCTGTTTTCAACAGACTCAGAACTTACTTATCAAGTCATTTTATCATTAAGTACAGATGAAAAAGGTGGATTTTTTCCCCAATTTGTAGTCCCTATTTTGGAGAATTGTATACTTGTTATACTTATATCTATTACAGTTTTGGGGATCATAAGTCTACCCCATCACCATTAAATAAAAGACATGAGAGATTAAATAGTGAATGTCTCAAAAAAATTTTGTAAAATTATACTAAAAGAAAAGTATATGAATAAAATCAATAAAATCAAAAATAATAATAAACATAATATCGTGGCACACTTTGCTAGGTTTTATGACTTAGCTTTCAGTTACACAGAAACCCTGGCTGAGTATGTGACCTGCTCTGAAAAACTGTTTTTAAAATGTCCTGCTGCCTCTTTGACTGTCCGCTCAGAGGCACTGAGGGCCATGGAGAAGGTGGCTAGTCACATCAACGACATGCAGAAGATCTATGAGGACTACGGCTCCGTTTTTGACCAGCTGGCTGCAGAGCAGAATGGCCCCGACAAAGAGGTAAAAGTCCCCACTACAGCTCCATAGCAACATGTGGTTCCTGCTGCCTGCCTCCTGTAGCTCCAGCCTTTGAACTGGTTCTAAGACCGAGTAGCTCTGTTCTCTTCAGGTAACAGAAATCTCCATGGGTGAGTTCCTGGTCCACTCGTCGGTACTGTGGCTGAACCCCCTGCCCTGCATGGGCCGTCTGAGGAAAGAGCCGGAGCTCACACTGTTCGGTGGGTACAGAGACCAACACATTTACATGACATGACCAATACAAGACCTGTATGCAAACTGGGTTTTTGTATATCGTATATGTTCAACTACATCCATTAGCTAAAGCTATGTTAAAATTGGACCATCCCTACTGCTGAACAAGCACTTTGTCATTTTAACTTTGATATCTGATAATCAGAGGATACAGACTAACCTGACTCTGGCTGTTCCCCTCAGTGTTTAAACGGGCAGTTATCCTGGTTTACCGCGAGAGCAAGATGAAGAAGAGGATGGTGAGTCTTCATCTCCATGCAACATTTTTTCGTTAGGTTATCTTCACCTAGAAGGCCCTATTTAGACGATGTAGTGGTGAGCAACACTTTGGGGCATCTGATTACTGCACTCATTAAATAATACAAAAACACACAATAAAAGACTTGGATGTGGTTTGAGTTGGTTTACAGAGCAAACATGTTCTGTTACCCCACCATAGCAATGCGCCAACAATACTAATACACACAACTTGGGTGCTGGGCGTGAAACTGCTTCAGTTGTACACTAGCAATGACATTGTCGCTGACACCGTGCACTCTGTTAGATATGGGGAAAAGACTCTGTGTGAACATAACATGATGTTGCTGTTGACATTTGTTTCTTCTGACAGACCAGCACCCGTTCAGCTGATATGGACCCCTTCAAGTTCCGTTGGTTAATCCCAGTATCGGCTGTTCATGTCAGAATGGCCAATGGCACAGGTTAGTGATCCAGGCACACAGAAAGGTTTTTAGCAATAAAAATTGCAACGACAGTGTAAGTTCATAACAAAAGGTTGGGTTTTTTTTATATCATCAATATAAGACAGTTAAAGAGCTCAACAGTAAAACTATGAAAATAAATGTGTGAGCCAAGAGCTGCTGTGCTGAGGGTAAAGACAGTCTGTCTGATGGAGAGTGTGTCTGCAGGGACAGAAAACCCGTGTGTGTGGGAGCTGGTCCACAGCAGGTCAGAAATGGAGGGCAGACCAGAGACGGTGTTCCAGCTTTGCAGCAGGTAACTATAGGCTCAAATTTTACAGGATTACATTTGCACTTATTTATATTTGGTTATAACTGCCAAATTTTTGGAGTTATGTCAAATAGACCATGCATACGTGTATCTAATCACAGGAAAATCACATAAATAACAACCTAATTTCCAAACATGGAACAAAATTGTCATGTTAAAAAAATGGCTGACAATGAGCAGATATTCAGCAAAAAAATGCAGTATTATGAAGAGATATTATGAATTATGGCCGAAAATGTGAGGCCTTTAAACGTCCATATGGTGGTGCTGTGGAGCAACACTGACATGTTCATCCTTTGTTTGTTGTTCCTAACATAGTTTCAAACTTGAGTAAGCGGTTTAAAAATTGGAAAAATCAACAATAGGACAGATAATAATGAGAAGAATAATCCTCCTCTTTTGTGTTATTTTGTTGCAGTGGTTTGGAGACAAAGGCCAATGTGCTGCGAGCCCTGAGGTCCCTTCTCAGAGACGGATCCAGACAAACTAACCGTGATTCCAGAAGTGCCAGCGGTACCCTGAGAAGGACGACTAAGCTGCCGACATGGCCCTCTGAGCAGGGTAGCTTGTGGAGGACAAGGAGGCAGCAGACTGGGTGTCACTCTGAAACCAGGAGTATGACAGAGGGGGAAACGTGCTCAGAGCCGCTGTTGCCCAGCCATGCTGCTTTCGCCACGCTACCCCGTCGAGGGGCCGACGCTGAGGGGAAGAGGGCCCGGCTCTGCTCCCTAACCAGCGAGCTCGAGGCCCAGCTCCAGAGATTGAACTTCACCGATGATCAGGCAGACGACCAGAGGAGTACATCCAGCCTTAGGCCAAGCACTGAGGGAGAGCTGCTGCGGCCAGAGAAGGAGGCGCAATGTGTTGACCTCAGCAGCCTCCTGGAGAGGGACTTCAGCATCCAGAGTATGACGTCGATGGTAAACGAGGACTGTTTCTACGATTCGGTGGTGGGAATTCACAAAGCTCCTGTTCCCGTGCTGCAGAGCTAAATCTATGGAATTCAGATTCCGGAGACAGGGTCATTGGGGATTTCACTCTGAAAGTCTGAATTTGCTTTGCATGCTCAGTCTCGCCATCATAGGCAAGCTAAAGCTGCATTTTGGGAAATAAAAAATTTAAGGCTTATTTTGGAACACTAAAGCCTGTGAACTAAATGTCAACCAAAAAACTCCAAGGCCTTCATTTTTTTTTCTTTTTTACAACAGACCAAGAATTCATGCACATGTGTGACGTAGTCAACTGCAGGACTGAATTGAAAACTGGTGAATGGACTGATCACAAACCAAACATTTTTTTGCAAAAAATACTTCTTTTTTCATAAGCCTGCATGGGCTTTTGGAAACCGTTTAATGTACCTGAGGCCCATAAAACTTCAGAATCATTCAAATGTAGTTTGGTCCAGAGTTTTTGAAGATGTGGTTTTTTATGTTTCAAAGGACCAAAGACTTCAAAAACTTATTCAGCACGTAACTTTCTGGAATTTGATTTTCAGGATGTTCTCCATCTGATGGACTTCCAAACAAAAACATGTTTTTACAAGAAGAATGTGACTTTTTTTTTATTATTTCACAAATTTTCAACACTGTTGGACACATGTTGGAGTTTTTTACAAGTTTCTTTGCACTCAGTTGCCTGAAGACGTCTTTGTCTTTTACACTTCATCCATTTTGTTTTTGTGATGTAAATATTGTTTGTTTTGTACAGTAAAAAAAAAAAATTCAGTGTAGCATTTGTTTAACCTTTAGTTTTGACAAAAGCAGGTTTTAGTTCATTTCTTGAACTGCTTGATTGCATAAAAGCCTTGTATACATTCCAGGGTGACAAAATCTAATTTGAGTGAGTACGTCAGTTTCACCAATAAGAGTCGCTCCCTCCAGGAAATCACAATTTCACATCTTCTGCCATTAAAAGTGTAAAAGTGGGGGCTTGTAATTTGTGAATATATCCTATGTATCACACAAAAAAAGATCAAATCAGAGAAATTTTAGCAAATTCTACTATTCACCATAAGATCTGCTCTCATGAAGTACATAGCACCAAGGCTAAAACTCGACATGCAACTTCTTTACAAACAATGCATCTTCGTGTTTGTCCCCCTGAAGCTGTCTTCTTATAATAACAGTCAACTGGGTCATTCCTTGAAATACTGTGCATTCAAACCATTCAAACTTGAACTTTACTATCAACAGATAAATAAAAGCTTAACATTTTATCTATGAAACACTTTCTGGCACGCTGAATTCGTGCACTTATTGGCTACTGGAAATTAGAAGAATGATTGGCAAGCACTTACCGATGCTGTGAGTGTCTCAGATGCCTTCTCTGGGCTGCATTTGCAATAAAATTATGTTTCATGGTTTTGTATGCATATGGCAGCATATTATTTGGGATAAATATATACAGCATATGTGGCTATATTCAAGCTATATATATA
>OMNV01000404.1:0-23357 GCA_900303265.1 Brotula barbata | reverse complement strand
CCCCCCCTGCTGCCCCCCTCTGCTTGCTGTACTGGAAGAACACATTTACAGCAGCAGCAGGTAGAGAATGTTATATTATCTCTCTCTTTCCCACTGTTGCTTTATCTCTGTGTCTCCTGTGTATCTTGGATGAGAGATGGCATTGGCCCAGATTGGCAGGAGCTGTGGAAGATTTGGCAAGCAGCTCTTCAACCCCCCCACTTTGCTTTCTCGCTCGCTCTCTCTCTCTGTGTTGTTATAGACTGCAGAGAGGTCACATTCAAGATGAAAAGCAGGTCAGTCAGGAAAAATGTGAAAGCCTTTATGCTTTCTCATGGTATCAACATCAACTCCCCCTCTCTCCCTCCCTTCTCTCCCTTTTGCTCTCTCTCTCGCCACATCTCTATCCCTTTCCTTTCTCCATTGTCTTTGGCTCAGCAGCCCTGCTCTCTTTCTGTCTCTCCTCTCTCTTGCGCTCTTTCTCTGGGTTGCTCTCTGCTCTCTGTTTACTCTTGGACTGCCTCAGTGTGTGTTTGTGTCTGTGTGTGCTAGAGTATTAACAAGAGAGACAGAGAGCGAGAGAAAGAGAGGGTTCGAGTAAGTGCACTCACTCATGCGTTTGCATTTATGTTGGTGTGTGAGTGTGTGTGCGCTGAGCTGCCTGCTGGCAGAGTTAGGTAGGGGGAGGGACAGTAGGACGGAGAAAGGGAGGGGGAAAAAGAGAGAGAGAGATAGAGGAGAGATCAGATGAGGGTAGAGAGAGGCTGAGCACGTAGCACCGCCCCACAGTCCCACTTTCCTGTAGAAAGTCTTCCCAGACGACCGCCATTGGGGAGAGACACAGCTGAGAAGAGCAGACCAGCGTTCACTCACTGAAACACAGGGAGGACAGAGTGAGAGACGCGGAGGGGAGAGGGCAGGAGCATGAGCCGTTTTGGAGCTTGTCAACGTGACACTGGCTCAAGTATCAAGCCAGCTGGCAGGAAGAGTGCAGAGAGCGAGCTGTTTTCATCTCCTCTGCTCCGAATCGGAAGGCCCAACCCTGAAGACCTTCCCTGCCGTCCCTCCAGAGATCAGACCGTCTGATACTGTGATCCAGAGCAGGGCCACGAGGCGACAGCTAGAGTGACAGGCACGTGACATGGGAACAGACACTTTCTGGCTGCACCAGGTGTTGATTGGACTATCTGTGGGAGGGGCTAATGGCATTACAGGCTCCTGATTGGCTACGAGGCTACCACCGGGTTCAGTGTTGCAGCTGCTGATTGGACGTTTACTCCATGGGTGTTGCTTCAGCAACTGGGCCCTGAGTGAGCTGGAACTGCTTGGGATTCTTCTTGTTCTTGTGTTAAATGGACTGGACCTTTGACTCTCAGGAAAGGAATTGCAGCATTATTGCTTTAGGGGTACTGTGTGCAGCTAATGTTTGGCATTCATGCATATTAATTTGGGTGACTTGGTGCAACAATATCTGTGTTGGCGAATGCTGTGTGTGCATGTGTGTGTTCACACAGGTTAAAGGGTGTGCCGCAGGGCTCTCTAGGTGGTGTCTGTGAAAGGTTAATAGATAGTGGTCACGTGTTTCTGGCCTCTTGGAATGAGTCAGTTCATGCGGTTCTTTCTCTTGGAGAGGCTTTTCCTCCTCATGCCTTCAGTGGCAGCAATGAATATTTCAGCTTTTCCACTTTTAACACTTGACAGGTTGTAGATGCAAAGCAGCTTTTCCACTTCAGCAGTCTTTAGGATCACATTTGCTTGTTATTGTAGATATTAATATACATGCTTTGATATTTTCTCACTGACTGGATTTCTTTGTAGCTTTATGATAGACACAGTAGTCAATGTGAGAGATGAACGCGGAAAAACTACAGCAGGGCAATTTGATCAGAAATATTCTCACAATATTTCTTTCTGTATTGATCAACCTGGATATTTATCGACATAGAACTCCATATTACTGTCTCAGTATATTTTAAATGCCACAGACTGGGTCGCACAAGAACATCGCCACAGGTGATCATTTTAATGTTTTCAGCAGTACTGCTTCATGGTGGTGGGCAAAAAATCAGCACGCAGTGTAATTAGCTTTGTGCTACGTGATAGGCCACAAGCATTGTCTAATTCAGTATAAATGGACTGGGCAAAAAGCAACATATATCAAATTTTATGCTTCTCACTATCATGGTGAAAAATTATTATTATAGATTACCAGCAGACAGGTTTAAAGGTGGTGTGTACATATTTCAATTCTGTTTTCATGAAAGCTTCGTGCTTGGCGCTGAAAGTAGGATACAGCGTTTATACATACTAGCTTGAGAATCAATATTTGTGACTAATCTGGCAAATGACAAGGCTGCAAACAGCTCCCCTTTATTCTCCTTTGGCTCGGATTTGTGCTTGTTGTCCTCCTGCCTCCATTAAGCAATGAGATGCTCAGACCCCTGAACCCATGTCCAAGGTTATCCCAGGAGGTGTTGGCCTTGTGCCTGCTAAAAACACCCCCCCTTCACACACACACACACACACACACACACACACACACACACACACACTCACACAAACACACACACAGCGCCCTGAGAGGCTGTCTTGCTGCCAGGAGCTGTCAGACTGGCACAGGAAACAAGTGTGTGGCGTAAGCTTAACTTCTTACAGCGCACACAGTTAATGAGCTGCCCTTAGCTAACTGCAGACTCAGTGGGGAGACACTGGACTGAATTCTATGCTATCTATCTTTCTCACTTACTTGCATTTATACATAGACAGCAGTCTCCAGCTCCTCTTTTAGTGCACATGCAGTGAATGCGTGTTCATTTAGATGTGTGTGTTTCCTGGCAGGTTCATCTATCACAACCCTGGCACAGCAGGTGCCTGTAGACTCTTGTGTAAGACACAATCGCGTGGTTGACTGGGTAAAATACCAGTGTTTCTTGGAAGTGGGTCACATCAAAAGCAGTCATTATATGACACAGTGTGACCCCAGTGGGTAGAGTTAATGATGTCTGTAGTTGGCTTGACAATTTAAAGTGATACATCACCTATTGTTTACGAGATTTTATAATTTTTTTTAATAAGTCAGAATTAGGTCACTGATGATGTTTTCCTCTGTAAGTTGGGGCATTTTTGATATTTGGCGTTGACTTAATAGACTTAATGTCTATTAGTCCAATGATTTGGTTTGTAGGTCTTTAAATGGACCCAAATGGAACCATTTGGTTTTTCTTCAACAGTGCATAGATGGAAGTTTTGCATGCTACAGTGAAGACTAAATGTACATTCTTGATTTTTAAATAGAACATGGCTTTACTCTTGACACCTTGCATGTATATCTCTGCAAGTGGAAGTCAGAATCATTGACAAAAAACACAGGTTTCAAGATGAAGAAACCTAGAAACATAGAAAAACATTTTCTGAGGCAATTGAGTGAACGCCAACTATTTCCAACTTGTCAGTGACCTAGTCTGTAAAAATGAATCCTGAAATTCATGACATTTTGTAAAATGGCTGGAGTATCACTTTACTTAACCCACTTCCCTCCTTAAACTGCACGTAGGAAGCATGAATCCATGCTGCCCCAGGGACAATCAGGATGTGTGTTGACTGCAAACCAAAGTGTTTAGAGGCAAATGTTTGTGGATATTGATGCAACATACTGGGAGAGATTGTGGTTGGAGATATTGTATAATGCAAAAACCGAGTGCATTTACAAGAGTGCACTTTGCACAGCTTAGATCACTGTTTACACTTGCTCAGAGATCAGATGTGGTGTTGAGTCTTGGTTCTCGTCATAAAAGGCAACATCCAAGCACTTATCTATACCCTGTCTATGTTTCTGTTCTGCATCCTTAACTGCCTGCCTCTTCATCTCTAAATTCCAGGCCTTCTCCAGTATGGTAGGAACTGGTCTGCCATCGCCAAAATGGTGGGTTCCAAAACGGTGTCACAATGCAAAAACTTCTACTTCAACTACAAGAAGAGGCAGAAATTGGATGAGATTCTGCAGCAGCATAAAATGAAATCAGTAAGTGTAGGAAACAATTCTTACTTATTATTATATTAACTTATAAAGTACATCATGGTGTTGAGTCTGAAGTGGTTTTCGATGAAGACCTTTAGTCCAAGGCTCTTTTTATATAAAGTCTGTTGGTTTTGACTCAGGAAAAGGAACGTAAAGCCCGCCGTAAGGGCAAAGCCCCACAGAATGAAGAGGCCAGTGCCCCATATGCTGCAGAGGAGGAGGAGATGGAGGGTTCAGGGGCAAGTGGCAACGAAGAGGAGGCGCCTGAAGACGGAGAAGGTAAACAGATTACCAAAACATAACACTGTATAAGTCAAGAATCTATTCTTTGCTATATTTCCTATGAAAATGTAGTGAGTATAATGAGACAAATGTAAGAGAACCCTGAGAATCCTGCTTGTTGATATTAGTAGATAGACTCTACATTTACGGTAGTGCCTCAGGGAATTTTGTCCATCATCCCAATTGGTTTTGTGTTCTTCCTCGTTGTACGTTGAAACCTGATTAGTCAGAGGAGTGGTACTTGGAAGATCCTGGTTAAGCAGAGATGAGGAAAAGATGGAATAGAAAAGGAGAAGGAGATGTATCATAATTTACTCCACCAGCCTTCTCATCTGATCTGTCACTGCCATCCTTACCTTTGTCTTCTTTTCCTGCCAGGTGGAGCCAACAACAGTTCAGACACAGAGAGCCTACCTTCACCGCGATCATCGGAGGACAGCAAGGTGAAGGATGAGGGCTCCAGCAGGTCCAAGTCCAGCTCCAATGCTGGAGAGAAGGAGGCAGCTGGGTCAGACACAACTCAGGCAGGGGATGAGAAATCCCCTGGCCAAGGAGACGCAGACATGACTATTAAACAGGAGGTTAAGAGTGAAGCAGGGGAGGCCAGCAAGGAGCTACAGCAACCACCATTAAGTGATGTAGCAGACAAAAAACCACCTACAGCAGAAACGGAGGACATCAAGAGCTCCACCAAGGGCCCAAAAAGAGAACATGGGGCCAAATCCGGTTCGCATGGGGACAGTGATTCTAGTGCCACCTGCAGCGCTGATGAGGTGGAGGAGACAGACAACACAGATAAGAACAGGTATGAACTCACCGTGGAAAATACGGCAGAAAATAGACTATTGTGTTCCTGATCTCATTGCCTGGTAAGAATATGGTAGGTGGCCTTCACCTGTAGAATAACGGCTCAGACTGTGAGGATTTTGAAGTGTTATTAGTTGCCTAGCTACACTACATTAGTGAAGCTGTATTCTTAGCTGTATAAATATATATATATACATACATACACTATTTATGTATGTATGTTTGTATGTCTGTGTATGAATATGTATGTCTATATAGGCATTTACATATGCATATGTATATACTGTATATGTGTGTGTGCGTATCTATATATTATGTACGTTTGAATTTGCAATGAATGAGGATTTAAGGGTGTAAAAGTGTGAGGCAGGAGTGATTAGTCTTCTGTTTGCACGGTATTAGTTCAGTTTTTTCCATGACAGCAGACTGCATGTACTGGCAGAGCTGAGGGAAACGCTGCCCTCTCTGCCAAAGCAAACAAAGGGAGAGAACGTGTGCATGTGTGTGTGCTTGTGGTTGTGTGGCTTTAAGTGTGTCTTTCTGTGATTGAGTGTATGTTGTTTGCTTTCCACCAATGTGGATGAGATGGATGTAGAACAATGGCTTTTTAAATGCACAACTTCCATACATCCCACACACATCACACTGCTTTCCCAGCACGGTACCCTTAAGAGAATTTGGTTTTGATAGTTTAGCTATTACGTTGCTAAGCTTAAATATTAATAATGATGTGTCTTAATAGTAGAACTGGGAGATTACGATTAGTGAACTGGACGTGACACAATCAGCTCCATTACTACACTTAAGAAAGATCCATTACTCTGTCAGTCTTTCCAGCAGCAAAAAGGCACAGTCTACTTGCTGGAGGAAGTGCTGTCTGGACCCAGACACTGTCTCACAAGAAGATATTACCAGACGAGCCAAGATTTCCATTTTGTCCCTTTGCCAATTACAGAATTACAATATATGCAACGGAGACTGTTGACATTTCAGCTGGTAGCTTGCTAGCTGCCTTTGAACATTGCCCTTTGCTAATAAAAGAGGGGAGATGAATGATTTGATAAGATTAATTGGAATCATTTGACTTGCAGTTTAATGAATCTGGATGTTTTACAACCGTCTGTAAAAACTTAGCCCTGATCTGTGTCTGCCTCAGTTGGAGGGGGTGGGTAGGTAAGCACGTAGGATGGAAAAAAATTAGACTCTATGACTTCTTGTCACAATAAGGTGCATGTTGGTGTTTGCAAGTAAGGAAGACGGGGTAGTCTGTGGCTATGACAAGATGTGTGGGTGCAACCATTTGTAGGCTTGTTAATCTTTCTTACATTTTTTACACCTAACTCATATCTGTTCTTCTGTTTAGAATGACTTCTCCAAGGCCGAGCCTACTCAACTACACTCATGATGGAGTCATATCCTCTCCGCTGCAGAAGCCCATGGACCTGAAACAGCTCAAACAGAGAGCTGCTGCTATACCTCCCATTGTGAGTCATTACTTTGACTTTGCCTGCTTGAACACTGTCACTGTTTTCTAAATTTCATTCATCATCTCTGCTTTACCAGCCTTAGAAAGCATCTGTGACCCAGACAGCATTTGCAACAGAAATGATATTGCCCAGATCTGATATAGTCACTCACATACACACACATTGCTCGCAGCCTCTTTGTATACAGAGATAACAGCATGGCAGCTATAACTGTTAAGCCATATTTGTAGAAGATAAGGCAGCCAGATGGAGGAAGATGGGTTAGATTGGTAGATTACTTTTTGGAGAGGAAACAAGATGCCCTGCATTAAGGGAACTTCAGCATACGAAGAAAGAAGAGTTGATTATTGTCTGTCATGGTCAACAGATATGTGTGTATCCACATGACATATGCTAGGTAGGAGTGTGCTCATCTATTATGTGTATCATGTGATGGGAATACAATCTTACTCTCTCCTCTCGACCCATCTGTAGATGCCAGAGGCATCAGCACAGGGTGGCCAGCGGAGCGGGAGTGGCAAGGCAATGATGCTCCCCCACGCCTTGGCACTGTACCAGCAGCAGATCACAATGGCTCATGGAGAATCCTCTCAGGAGGTCAAACAGCAGCAGCAACAGCAGCCGCTCCCAGGTCAGCTGGGCAAACAGCAGCCTTACACCCCACAGGCAGACAGAGAGCGGGAGAGAGAGGCTCTTCTCTGCAGCAGCCCCCGTGTCCGCCCACGTAGCCCTTCCACTAGCGACAAAGATGGTATGCACAACTTTATCATCACAGGCAGCTACAGTTATTGTCTAAATACTCATGTGATTGATAAATCCTTTAATTCAGCTGTACAACCTGTTTGTTCGGCTGTCAAACGTACTCTTCTCTTAGCCATTCTTCTTCTCCCCATGCTGCCATTTTTGCTTCATATCCATTGTACTGTGCGCTTAATGTGTGTATCAGACTTGTTTTGATGTCTGTATGTAGCAATAATGGTTTTACCATTTTACACCGGTGCCACAAAGGGCGCGATTGCGCATATTGAGGGCAAAATCGCATCGCTAATTAATTCCCACTGGGTGCATTTTCATGTTGCAAAGTGTAAAGTGTGAACTTGTTACAATCACAGCTCGGGTCAGGCCACCATTTCCTGTGCCCAGGAAATGGGAAGGTGAACAATAAATAACATAGTGCACTTGTTTAAAGAATATCTGCTTTTTCACATTAAGTAAGTCTCTTTTTATGACGTCCTATCTGTGAAAATTGTGTGTATGGTATAGAGTGACAATGGGGCAGGATATGAGCATGGTTTGATCAGCCAATGGCAGCACATAGGAGATTCTTTTGGACACAGAGATACAAAATATCGTTGAAAAAGGGAGTGGACGAGTTTTTATTTGGTACCAGTATCAGTTCTGTTCTGTTGTACTCAACCAGTCTGCTTGTTTCCATAGAAATATATCTATTTATTTTTTTGCATAGCTCTGCATTTCACTCTGTGTAGAATAGGTGTAGCACTGTCAAGGAACTGACAATGAGAAATTATGGTCTTTTAAAAAACAAAATGAAGGTTAATGAAAGTGCTGCATATTATACAGTTTTAGCAGCATTTGATCTAGTTTTAACTAGTCGGACCTTGCCATGTGCTGTAACCTTGAGCCAGTGTTGTCTAGTGTTTAGGGTATTCAGGTGTTTCTGGGACACGCATGGAGAGGGATCTGATAAATTATCTGGTATTGCTATTGACCCAGAAGGGAATATGGTCTAGTTGAGTGCACTTCCTCTGAGTTTTAGAAGTGTGAATATCAGAGAAACAGTTAAGGACATTTAGCAGTAGTTAAGACAAAGAAAGGGCCGGATGCACAGACTTTTTGAACTGTCGTCAATAAGGCAGACAAATTTAAAAGGTATAGGCATTATTCTAATTAATATACTACTTTGGCTGACTGTATGGTAGTAGTAAAGTCACTCTGATAGAAAAGTATTTAAACATTTTGAGGACTGGTGGTGAAGCAGATAATCAACAGCTCTTCTTCTAACTGTATGTTAAAGTGTTTATTAGGTATACACAGAACTTTAAACTGCTCCTGATGAGCAGATTCGTGTCTTGCATGCCAGCCTAATTAGTGTGTGTGTATGTGTATGTGTGTGTGTGTATGGGTGATTGAGAGAGATTATCAAGGTTTTTATTCAGATCGTGATGAAAATCTTTTATAAATGCAGTCCTCTTGCTCACTGTTTGTTCGTGTGGGAGGAAAACCGTTGAAGGTTTGAAGAGCTAAATTTGAGTTTGTGTCTGTACGTTTGTGACAGACCTTCATGTAGCGATTACAGTTACATATTCTGCTGAGTTTTATTGCATACCCTTAACACTATATTATGAGTATTTGGTCGTATGTGTGTTAATATTTAGAGTTAAAGCACTGATTATGCAGATGCTTCCTTGGTTTTGCACCTAGCTCAAGACAACAGTGTAAGGACAGTTTTGCTTCCTGATGCAATGAAAGTCTAGCACAGTGCAGTGTTTTGGTCTTAATTCTCTTTTTTGTGTACCACTGTGTTATTGCAGACAAAGCCCGGGCTTTCTCTCCACACGGTGAAGCCAAGAAGCAAGCACTAGGCCCTGATGACCCAAGGACTTCCAACATGGGCCGGCCAGTTCTTTCCCCCTACCCCATGTCCCCACGTGATATGGCTAAGATAAGTCATGACCAGCACCTGCTGCACTTTAACTGTGAGTCTCCTTTTGCATTGTAAATGTGAACACGGTGGTGCTTAAAAGAGATCAGACCTGAAAGTCATGAAAATAACTGTGATAATTAGACATTGATAGTCCAGACCCAGGTGTATGTTTTTAAAATCCTTTAAACAGGAGAAGTGGTAACAGAGTACATTTGAAAGACATTTCATGGGGCCTTTGACATAGATAACATAGAAAATTTATGATTAAGAAATAGTCCTGATGTTCGTTGAAGTAACTTTTACATTTTAAAACTATGGCATTAGCCTTGAAAATTCTCTTTCTTCGTAATTAGTGTGATAATATTTCATACGAATTTCTTCAGATTGCATCCCAATATTTTTGCCATCTTTGGAAACATTGAGTCACGAGAATTTAAACCACCCATTGATGCTTGGCTCAGAGTCTCATCCCATTGATTTAAACAACTGAGTCCAATTTCCTTTAAATGAGGTTCACACATAAATTTACATTTTTTGTTCTTGTCTGTTGAGTTGCGTTTTCTTTGTCTAGTTTGATGAAGAAATGCTAATCAGAAATTGTGGTCAGCTTGCTCAATCGGCCAAAATAAAAAACAGGTTTATTGCTTCAGTTGTTTTTATAGATGTATTGAAATGCTCCACAACTGTAGTCTAATGTCACTAATGTTACTTTGCGTCTGTCAGCTCTTCAGCAGGCAGGCCACCCTGCAGCACCTGGTCTGACACAGGACAGTGGCAGGATGGCAGCAGTGAGACCCCTCCACATGCCAGAGCCGCCGCCTCTTATCTCTTCTACCAAGCCAGGGGGCTCCATCACACAGGTATAACAGCACACAAATGAAAATGCAGTGTTTCTAGGTACACATCGATGTCCTTCTCTTAAGCTCTCTGAGATATTGGATGTATTATTTGGCTATGCAAACACACTTGACTACAAAGATCGTGGAAAAATGAAGAATAGTCTTTTTTTCACTTATTGCTCCATTCTTCAGGGCACCCCAGTGCAATTGCACAATCCAGCCCATGGGTTGGACCATGGTAAGATGACCCCCACACAGATGGGTTTGTCGTGGATGGATCAACGGAAAATGGGTGAGTGGCTCTCAGCAGTGGTTTCCTTTGAGTTGCTCTCTGCTGCTCTTATTGAGGTTCCTGGAACTCACTCTGGATAGCACTGCTAGCTCAATGTCCAAAAAAAATCTCATTTTGGAATGTACTTGACCACCACACTTTGTCATTTCATTCCGCTCATCTCTGGTTTCTCCTGCAGGTCCTTTCCCTGTGGTGAAGCAGGAACAACTGTCTCCCCGCAGCTCATCCTCCCAAGCAGACAACCTGTCCACCCAGGGGATACCTCATGATGCTGCTGCTGGTCGTGGTGGGTGGCATCATTAAATCATAAATCCTGTTCCCATACATTGGTGTCTCATCTTTCTCATATGTGCCTGACTTTAGTTGTTTGTCCTCTCTGTGATCCTCTCTATTTAATGTTATGTGTCATAATGAGCACATTTGCTCTCTTATTGAATTTATGGCTTCCATCCCAGCTGTCCAGGGGGGGAGTATCACTAAGGGCATCCCAGGGACCAGAGTGCACCCAGATTCTTCACTCTTTTACCGAGGGGGCTCCATCACTCAGGTGAGATCAGACCAGCAATGTACTTGTAAATATTCTCTGTTACAAGTGCTTTGTAGTACTGTGCAGACACATTTGGCATTTTTCTGTTCTTGGTTTTTGTTGCTTTTGGCACACAGTGTTTGTTGATTTTAGAGATAACATTTTGGTTACAGAGTTGTTGCCCTTGACCCGTGGCCCAACTGGACGTTTTCTTTGTACAAGTATGATGAAACAGAGAGCAACAAAGCATTGTTTAGAGGTTGCGAGACAGGCCAACTGCAGTGGCAGCAGGATCTCCTTGTTGATGTGACGTAAGCACAGTTCTGAGTAGCTCTGGTCACCCAAGCAACAGGTACACACTGTACCACGTCTGTTCCCTCCTTTATTTATCTATTTACTCTGGACGTTGGCTAAGCCCAGTCATTGATATGCCCCTGTAATACCATGGTCAATTGGTGGAGAAGAGAGGACGGCTGTTCAGGGGGGCCGTTATTCTCACTGACAGATAAGTAAGTAAAAGGTGAAAGAGATTAAACCAATCAGTGCTATGTAGAGGCACAGGCCAGTTGTTTTTTTGTCTTCCCAGTAGATTGATTCTTGTGTGCAGATGCAGCAAGATGTGCATTGTGTAGAGTATAGAAGGACTTGCCTTGCAAGTAGAACCCCCTAACTAATTCCTATCTTACTAGTGTTGCCCCTGACAAGGAAGAGAGCTGCCATCTCTTTCATATCTCTCATTATCCTTTGACCAAGAGAGTGGGTGTAAGATTCATACTGGTGTAGAACTGATATGGTTTGAGGTCTGGAAAGCGTGATTGACGTATTGATGGCATTCCATCCAACTTGACAATATGGAAAAGAAAGCTCACAGCTATATGTTTTGCCCCAGAAAAGGTTTTCTGTAACAGTATCCTCTGTTATTTGAATTAGTAAAGTGCAGTCTTCCACTCTGTTCACTACAGGGTACACCGGCTGATGTGCTATATAAGGGAACCATAACCCGTCTGATTACAGAGGACAGCTCCAGCCGAGCTGACAGGGAGCGAGAGGAGGCCATGTCAAAAGGCCATGTTCTCTATGAGGGCATCAGTGGTCACATTCTCACTTATGACCGTGAGTATATGATACTTTAACATACATGCTCATAACCATGCATATGGATTCCATCATTCTGATTATCAAACCTTTGATACAACTGTTACAATCCCCTCAAAGTAAATCTTTGTGTTGCGGTTTAGTAAGGACAATGGGGAAATATTAATTTTAGAGACAAAAAAGCCATGAAAGATTGTTGTCAAATTTAGATTTTTGCAAACAAGAAACTTAATGGATTGCCAATTTAATGTTCACATGTCAATGTCATTCCTTAGCTTAGCTAATCATCCTACTCTTATGTTTGCTGTTTGTAGGCCCAGCTTCTCAGGCCCCTAAAGATGATGGCCGTGGCCCTGGGCCGTCAGGGGAAATTCTCGGCCTGAAGCGTCCTTACGATGTCATGGAAGGAGGCATTTCCAGAGGGCTCCCTATGAGGGACTCTCTTTCTGCAGCCAACTGTGAAGGTAAGAAACATCCAACTAACTTTCACAAAGGTCTTCTAGATGTTTTCACAGTTTTTTTATTTGATTTCTTACATCTGCTACATCTGTACCCAAACTGTACCTCAGGTCTGATTGGTCGAGCGATGCCTCATGAAAGAGACAGTCCGCACCACACATCTTACAAGGAAGCTCACCATATCCGCGGTTCTATCTCACAAGGTAGGATAACAATTACAACACCTAGATGACATTTTATGCTAATTTTTTTTCCTCAAGTTTATCTTTATTTTTCCAACACTGTGCCTACAGTGTTTCTTCAAATGATGTTCGTTGTTAACTCAATCTGACATATATTATATCATTATAAGCAGGAAAGAAGAAAATACCACACTGTTCATTTTGTTTGTGTTCCCAGTTTAGCATGACATGGAAAAAAGAAGGTAAACATTATGCCTTTTACTTTATGACTGCAGGTATACCTCGCCACCATGATCCCCAGGATGGCTATCTGCGGAGAGAACCTAAACAGATGAAGAGAGAAATCTCCCCACCCCGTGGACCCAGTTCAATGTCTGACCAGATGAAGGGCAGGGAAGCCGTTGTGCCCACGGTAAAAGAGGCTGGGCGCTCCATCCACCTCATTCCCAGGGACGAGCTCAGACAGTCTGCCAAGGAGGGTATCATAACACAGGTACACTCAGAATTACAACATACGTCTTACAGAAATTGTGTTTAGAGGCTCCATAGCCTTGCTGAAAACTTCCTACATTACTACATGGGTGCTGTCCACTGCAAACAAATTTCCATTTAAGGGACATGATGGAATTGTCTTGTATCGTTAGTTGGGTGTCAGAGGCTTCATATTGTGCCATCTGGCAACTCGGTGTGTACAATTTATCTCTCTGTAGTGGTACAAAATTGGGAACACATGACTGATTAATTTCCTCTCACGTATATTTAGGTCACTCCCATGAAGCAGGAGGCAGCTGGTTTGGGAAAACGCCATGATGTTCGCTCTATCATCGCCAGTTCACCACGTTCCTATCACAGCACATCCTCCCACCTGGACATTCGGACGGAGAGGAATCGCTACGAAGAGGCTGCAAAAGGCCGCCCGAGTGCTGTTGTCAGCACAGCCAGCCCCATTCCTCGCTCCTCTCCCCTTACACTGGGATCGGACCAGGGAAGCAAATCCCACCACAGCCCAGTGAGCTATGAAGACAAGGGTGCCTTGAGGGCCCCCTATCCTGGGCCCTCACACCGTGGTTCTCCCCTCTCCAGGGAGACAGGCCAACGACAGCATGACGGTGAGTAAAACAGAAAGCTGTTTGTTTCCGCATGCAACTTTTGACTGTAATAGAAAGAATAATGCTGTGGGGCTAAGACCACAGCATGAAAGAAACTCTTGGGAAATTTTTGTGTTACTGTGCTGTGGAGAATGACAACATAGTGATCTTGTGTGTAATATTGTGGGACGTGCGGATTTTACTACCATGCCAGGCCCAAACTGCCATATGTTCAAGTTTCCTGTGCTGTTTTCACCACAGGTTCCAATAAGAATCCACCTCAGGAGCGTAAAGCCACACCAACCCCCAGAGAAATGAGTGCCACCAAATCACCCCTCCCTGGCGTTGCAGATCAGCAGGCTTCCCTTGCGTCCTATGAGCGGCTGTTGCAGGGGCTTGGAGCTGCCGAAGTTTATCGTGGACAGATCCCTCTTGCCTTTGACCCTGCAGCGCTGCCCCGTGGCATCCCCATTGATCCAGGTACAGGACACTTCAATGTAAAACAAATTCAAATTCAAATGCTCAACACAGTTACATGAGTTTAACATTTGTGTCTTGATACACAAATTACTGACACTTGAGTCCTCTTCTTTCACAGCGGCCTACTACTTACCTCGCCACTTAGCCCCCAACCCGGCGTACCCTCATCCCTATCCATATCTGATCCGGGGCTTTCCTGACACAGCAGCCCTGGAGAACCGCCAGACATTACTCAATGACTACATCACCTCCCAGCAGATGCACCAATGGCCTGCGGCTGCTGCCATGGCTGCCCAGCGCTCAGACATATTGAGGGGCCTCGCTCCGCGTGACCAACCCCTTACTATTCCCTACTCTACAGCACCACGCGGTGAGACTAAATCTGTTCAAATTCTCATCAAAACTGAGCTTTACCATGTGTGATGAAAACCTTGCCAAATGGACGCATGTCCCCCACATGTCCTGCTCTCAAAATAAAGTTGTATTTGATTCTTACAATACAAGAGTTTGATTACAAGTCTGATTAGACTAATATACCTGTGCCATCTTCACCATCTGGATGAGCTATTGGGTTTGTCCTCACACACTTCTTCCTTCTCTTCCCCAGGGATCATCGATTTGTCTCAGGTACCACACTTACCTGTCCTGGTACCTCCCTCTGCAGGGACAGCTGGCACTCCAATGGATCGCATCACCTACATCCCTGGGGGGAGCACCGCCTTCCCTGGCAGGCCTTACACCACCTCTCCCATCTCACCTGGTAGAGTGCTATTCACATCAGAAAACCCGAGCAGCACAATGATGTGTAAACGGTGATTAATATTAATGGTTCTTTTTTTTTCTTTTCTTTTTTCATACAGTTGGCTCCTCGCACATGAACAAGATGCAAGGCACATCCTCAGAACGTGAGCGCGAAAGAGACCGCGAACGTGACAGAGAGAGGGAGAGGGACCGGGAGAGAGACAGAGAACGAGACAGAGAGAGAGAGAGGGAACGTGAACGAGACAGGGAGAGAGACCGTGAACGAGAACGGGAGAGAGACCGGGAAAGGGAAAGGGATCGGGACAGAGACAGAGAGAAAGGCGGGTCCCATGGCAACGTGGAGCACGCCCCCATTTGGCGTCCAGGTGGGAGCAGATGTTGTCTTCCGGAAACGTAAAGAAAAATACTTGGAAACTAAGCTTTGCGTGAAGTGCCCGTGTAATTTCAGGAAGTTGCAATGCTTTTGTGAAACCAGATTCACAGTCCAAGACCTTTGTTGTGTAAACAGAACAAAGATGGATAAAAAGAAAGAACAAGAAACACATGAACATGAACAAGTAAGGAATGTGTCAAAACTTGTGTTTGTGATTCCCAGGTACAGAGCACAGTTCAGCAAGCTGCAGTAGCGGTAGCAGCGTGAAGCTCTCCTCCCACTCCTACAGCCACCAGCACTCCCCGGTGTCCCCGCGCACCCAGGACAGTGTGCAGCAGAGGCCCAGTGTCTTGCACAACACTGGGGGCAAGAGTTTGTCTGTCAGTGAACACTCCAGCTCGTCGGTGTTACGGTAAAGCACTGTTTAATAGTATTCACATGGGCAAACGTGTCCTTATTTCATCAAATCTTTAAATCCAATCCAATCTTCCATGTTTTTTGTTTGTCCTGTCAGGTCCATGCCCTCAGGGTCTACCCGTTACCAGGGATACCCTGGTAACCTGCAAAGGACAGGTATGCCACCTGAAGGCTACCAACCGGGCATGGACTCAAGTGGATCCAAAGACCTTGGTCGAGATGGAGGCAAAAACAGAGGAGGTCTCCCCAAGCACATACAGGACCAACACGGACCCTCCAGTAAATCAGACCCCAAGCTGTCGAGCCTCAGCCCAGGAGGAATGTACCCTGGTTCCTATCCCTCGGCTTCAGGTCGCCCCCCACATCTCCTGCCCCCCCAGTCGGATACCCCTCCCGGCCGTGGTGAAAGTGGTACCCCAAGTAGAGAAAAGACTCAAAACAAACCGATGTCCATTCAGGAACAAGAACTCAGAGTACTCGGTAAGACCACCATGACTGCGGCCAACTTCATAAACGCGATTATCATGCGTCAAATTTCTTGTGAAACGGGGATGCCAGAGATGGGCTCGCTTGTTGCCAGCAGCGCCACTGATGGTAAGACGCTCTGGATCGCAGGGTCCCCTCATCACCCAGACCCTTCCTCGTCAGTCTGTGGCCTATTGCACGCTGTGGTGGTTGGCATTATCAAATCAGCCCAATTCATTTACATTGTTTTCCTTCCAGTGCTGTTCTTTTTGGCTTTGTTCAGGTTTTAAGGAGCTATTCGTTTTTTATGTACAAACTTAAGGACCGCCAAGGGTGCCCTCTGGACAACCAAACCTAAATTGGATCTGACCAGCCCATATTAAGTGAAAAGAGAAAAGTGAAAAGTTGATAGGAGAATTTATCAAGTTATTATAGCAAACAGCTCAACTCATTTGGTATTTGATTTTCTACCATGACAAGCAAGCTCCTAGGTGCCCTTTAAGGTCACTCTAAGGTTGTAAAGCTAATGGGACATGAAGCAGAACATGCTGCTCATTTCCATTTTCGTTCCAAAGAGGATGTGACTTAACATGCGGCACCCCTCCCCGCTCCCTTTCGGCTGCTTAGTTTTGAAATGTGGACATCGTATTTTCAGAATCAGAATATTTTATGGAATATTTAAGTGCATGCAACCAATCGTTCTAGAAGCCCGTTGAGATACTTGCACATGTCCGCAAGATGTAACAATAAGACCCATAGGTAATAGATATGTCAGGATCTGCTGAAAGAGTTACCAGCCATCAAACTGCCTCCTTGGGGTCCCAGACTGCACTGGTGATGCACAGGAGGAGGGTGGAAAGAGTCCGTCAGCCACGCAGAGGGAGGGGGGTACTGCAGCTTCTCGCCCTCAAATCTCTGCATGTTCTCAGCTACACCTCACTGTAATTTATGCTGATTTTTTTTTTTTTTTAACACATGCCAAATGCCGAGCTCTCAATCAACCGTCTGGCACTTGGACCATCATTGGGGATGTGATTTTTGTGTTGTTTTCTGCCTGTAGAACAGCATTCAATGTAAATGTTTATTACATGCACATAAACATTTGTGCACTCATGTACCTTACACATGTTACTACAGTGCACCCAGAGTCTCCTCTTGGTACCTAACAACAAAAAAAACACATCATAATGTTCCACTGGGGGATTGGTCCTCTTTGGGAGTCCACAGAGTAAACGCGTCCCCCCCACATGCTTAACTTTCATCATCCTCTCCTCAGAGTAAAACTGTAGCACATGAGTCTTGAAAGAAAACACACATGCACACGAACAGACCCCTGCCAATGGACTAGGGCGCTCTCTGCAGGATTTGCTCCATTATAGTTAAATAGTGGCACGTGGCACATGTGTATGATTAATCATAGCAGCGTCCATTTTGAATTCTTTACACTGCATTGGTTTATACTGAGAACATTCTTAAAATTCATGTAGACCTTGCCATCTACAGTGAGATGATGGCCTTCAATGCATCAGTTAGGACTTGATTTACTCAATCCGTTGATGCAAAACTGCTCGGTTTTCATGCCATTTAAGGTAATGGCTACATTTGTTAGTATCAACACTACAGCAAATCATAAATAAGTAATCAGAGATCTGAGGGAGATCATGATGTGTCGTATTTATGTCGTAAAGCTTGCACTTTGAGCTTTCGTACCACAGTATTTGGGCTATCTTTTATTTTTTTAATTTTTTTTACCACAGTTAAGGGGAGATGAAAAATTTCAAGAAAAAACTCACAATTTTATGAAGAAAAAACTCACAAATTTGTGCAGTTTTTCTCTCAGAAAATTCCAATCCTGTGCAAGTGACATCAATCAGTGACAGCAGCAACTGAATATGAACAAATCGCCTCATCCATATCAGTGTGGTGTTTTCCACGTGACAGACCAAATTGAAGGCAACATCTCTTCAGAGTCCTTATAGTACTAATAATTTGGTAAATCTGAGCTAAATTAGATAATATTTCCTCATTGAATTCACAGTATTTTTTCTCACAAATATGTGAATTTTTTCTGTGAGACTTACACCTCCTCTCAGCTGAGTTTTTTTTTTTTTTAAGATCGCCCCAATACAGTGATGTACTTTTGTGCGCAGATGTTCATAAAATGTTTAAATTGCACATTTACTGTTAATTTAATAGATGGACAGAGATTTCACAATTTGAGATTTTGTGCATTTCTTGTTTTATTGTTTATCAGACAAAACTAAATTTTTGTTGTGTGTGTGTTTGTGTGTGTGCGCGTGCTTTTTGTCTGTTCGTGCTGTTCTTTGGGTGCATCTGGAATCCTCAGGTCAACAGAAAATGGGTCCCATGGAGCCACATGGTCTGTATCGTCCTCCGTCTGAGGAGAGGCTCTCCCCGGGCCAACAGCCCCCGTCCCCCTGTGTGAAAGGCAGCCAGAGGGTGGTCACCCTGGCCCAGCACATCAGTGTAAGCTGACTGTTTATACAGCGTTCAAGAAAATAAAACAGAATGAACAAAACCTATAAAACAGCGTAAAAATATACAACAAAGAAATAAAATGTGTGATTAAGCAGTATGTGGCTTTATGGGTAACAGGAAGTGATAACTAAAGACTACACCAGGCAGAGCCAGCAGCAACAGCAAAGCTACCATGGTTCTCCTGTCCTGGATCTGACCCGTCCACCCAGTGCCTCCCAGCCCCAAGTCACCTCGCAGGATTCTGTCCAAGGGCCCCGCTACACCCCTGAAGGGCCCGGAGGAGAACGCAACAGAGACCGGTAGGAACCGGGGCCATCATTGATCACTGTGGGAAGACTTGATTTGTTAAATGTATCGACTTTTGTTCATCGTAATGACCATCACCCCTCATTACTGATATCATTCCAGGGTCTGACATTAAGGCCCTGCAGGGCAAGTACTTCTCAAATCTACTTGCCCTATCTAAAGTCCTACTTACCCTGTGTAGGGGTCACCATTGCGGCCGTAGATTTGAATGGATAACTACATCCATTGCCTGTTGACTGTATAAAACACCACACAACAATTGTCTCGTCAGAAAATAGAATTTGTTAAAAAGTTTCACACACCTCTGTTATTGTACATTGCTAAATCAAAACTGATGCTTCACTTATTGCTGCTATTTTTATGAACTTGTTGATACAGTCATTTATAGATGCATCATCTTACCGGCACTAATGGCCTGACAATGTCCTACAGCAGAGGCATGATTAAGCTCTTCTCTCTATGTGTGTGTTCTCTGCAGGTCTCCCCCCCAGGCCAAGACCTCACCTGTCAGTGTTTCTAATGATGGTATTGAACCCGTGTCTCCAGCCGGAGCCATATCTGAACCTGAAATCCAAGGAGGAGCCTCCTACCCGAGCGAGCAGGGAGAACAAGGGTAAGACCTCACAGACAGCACAGGCTCACATTATATGCAGTGTACATCTCTGATGGATGGCTGAGGCTGGGCAAAGTTTTGCAAACAGAAAAAATACTTCTCTTCAAATACTTTCATGCGTCCCAGAGCGGTCTTAAGTTTTAGTTGTGGTGAAATTGTGTCTGTGCAAGCAGCTCACGCAACAGGAATACACATAACAGCTCAGAAGGTCATCGATGTTTTCTCAGCCAACAACACCGAGGCCCTCCGGACACAAATATTACATTGGGCACCGTTAGTTTAGTGGTACGCTTCTTGATCCGAGTCCAGCAACTACAGCACTGCATGTTTGGCAGGTTGGTTCGATCAATCAAGGGCTGGTCTTGATGGGAGACCAGCCAGGTACCAATCAGGGCAAAATTCCCTAATTATCAAATATGTACTGTACATGCAGAAGCTCTCTGTGTTTCCACATCTGAGGCTGTGGATGAGATTTTCCATGAACAGCGTAGGTGGAACTTTCAGATCGCAGACTGACGGGTTAGGAGGCTGGACATTGTGCTGAAAATCATTTGAAACTCCCTGGAAACTCTTATTCCAGAGTGCCAGAAGGACTCAGGACTCAGGGACCGTTCACCCTTGTTCATTATTCATCGTCCCACTCTAGAAGCTCGACACCTGGATAGAATTAGTCGGCTTACTCTGTTCTGAGTATGTTTTATCTGCTGTGCAATCGCAATATGTGGCGCGTCCTTCCCGTGACGTTTACTCGCTTTAATACATTGAACCATCGCACAATGTAGGTCAATTACTCCGAGTAAACATAGCTGGTCTTGTGCTAATTTAGTTTTAATGACGTTGCTTAAGAGACATTTAATCAAAGCGTTAACGTGTATGTAAACAAACTGATACTGGAGTGTATTAGATTTGTGGACTTAGATAAAGTAAACGTGTTATTATCTCAATCAGCACATCAGGCTTTATTGGTAAATCCATTTTGGATTATTTTATGTCTAATTATTTTATTTTGTTCTCCTCCAGGATGGGTTCCCGTTCGCCTCCTAACGCCTCCCAGCCTCCAGCCTTCTTCAGCAAGCTGAACGAGAACACCTCAGACATCGTCAGGTCCAAGAAGGAGGAGATGATCAAGAAGATGACGGTGGTGGGAAATGACAACGAATTCAGTAAGTCCGACGTCAGCGCTCCTCACACCTGCAGCAGTAATAACACATCTGGCTGCGATTCAGCAAAGAGAATGGACTTTTAAAAGAAACCCGGTTCACACTTTCAGATGCTGGTCAGCCGGGAACAGAGATCTTCAACATGCCAGCGTCTACCACCGCAGGTAAGCTGTCCGCAGCTCATCGATTATTGACAGACGTGACATGTGAGAAGACGGCCTGTCATCGCACGCTGGACGTGTCCAGGGTCAGACAGCCGGACCGATCCTTTGCCAAATGTTGTAAACATTTTAACATCCTCTGTTTTTGCTCCACAACGAGGGATATAACATGAATTTTACAAGGTGTTGGGGTGGCAAAGTGCTCGGAGTATTTTATGTGGAAAATCTACTGGTGCAGAAAGCTGCCAGAGCTTTTATTTACAAGTTCACATGCATGCAGGAACGGCGGTTTTCCAGAAATTCATCCGCACGTCGACTCCATCCGCCGATCGGGTGCTGTCGGCGTAAACGCGCGGGCTGCTCTCTGAATAAAGATGTCCTGGGTGTCACTTCCTTACTCTTCCTAGTCTCTTTCTAGTTTCCTTCTGACAGAATCTAACAATGTGGTTTTGTCATCACCCCCCTCTCTCCCCACTTCTGTTTTCTTTTCTGTCTTTTGGCCTTCGTTTTATTTGTGTCTTTGCTGTCTACTGTCCCTCTGATGCTATGAATCCTGGGTTTCTGTAACTTTCATTATCCTCCCACTTTCCTTCCCTTGTGCTCCTGATCCCTCTCTTCCACTCTCAGTGTTCCGTCTTGATCCCTGTCTTCTCTGTCTCTCTCCAACTTGATTCGATTTTATACCCCCTCGTTGCCTTTTTACTTATTGTAATGACAGTTTTGTGATGCGAAAGCTTCTTTTTAGTTTGATCAAACTGATACTAAATCACAACTCAAAAGGTTTTAGTTCTACACACAGCTTTACACAGATCGTTCACTCAGCGGATTAAACGCCGTACGTGCCCGGAGCTGAGCTGAGCTGAGCTGAGCTGACGGCCTGCTTCCTTTCACAGGACCCGTGACCGTCCGAAGCCATCCAGTGCCAGAGACGCCTGGAAACTCAATAGGCTTGGAGGCCATCATCAGAAAGGCCTTAATGGGGAAATACGACGAGACCGAGGAACGCTTGACATCCAACGCTGCAAACTCGATGGGCTCCAGCGTGTCTGCTGCTGTGCCTGCAGCTGATGGACGGACCGACGACTCTTTCTCCCAAGGTAGACAAATGGACGTCACCTGTCCTAGATACAGCTGATTGATCTTATCCTAACTCTGCAGGACGATTCGATGTTTCCCTCGGAGCAGCTTCGCATCAAACCGATCTTACCATTGATGTTCAGTTTCAGAGCCCATTTCCTTATTTAGCTTTTGTGTGTGTTTTTTGTTACATGTGGAGAGATGGTCTTGGTAAGTGGTGTTATCGTACATTTGTTAGTTTGAATGTGTTTGGTAGCTGTAAAGCTCCGTAGAGATAGATGGAGGTGTCATCCACGTCACTGTGGGGAGGTTTTCAGCATCAATGATTCAAAAGTCAAATGTACAAATGAAATACATCCTCTGGAAACGTTGGAGAGAGAGATGCTGCGTGAGTGTGTGAGTGTGTGAGTGGTCTTTAATGTGACGCCACCATCATCACCTTCATCGTTCTGTTTCCAGGTGGGGGGAAGTCTTCAAAAGGCAGCGGGCGCTCCAACGGGCGGAAGGCCAAATCCCCTGGACCGGGCCTGTCAACAGGGGAGAGGCCGTCCTCCGTCTCCTCGGTCCACTCTGAGGGAGACTGCAACAGACGGACTCCTCTTACCAACCGTGTCTGGGAGGACCGGCCTTCATCTACAGGTATTTACAGCTCACATCTGGTGGGAGTTGGAGGTAACAACAAACAAACAAACAAATAAACAAAAAGGATGTAAACGTGCCCGAAGGACCAAGTTATTGTTGTTCACGTGTGGGAGCAATCTGACAGGGAGTCGCAACACCTCCTCAACCATAGTTACGCCTCCTCAACCATGTTACGCCTCCTCAACCATGGCTCCGCCTCCTTTAACACGGTTGCTTCGTTTACGTACGTTGATGTCTTCCTCTAAGCTTCTTTTTTCAACTGTGTATGCGGCCGTCTCCATAGTTTTTTTTTTGTGTTTTTGGCCGTTTACATTCAAAATACGGTGGAAAATTGGAGTTATATTCAGATTTTATTTATTTATTTTTCTCAAGAAATATGTGAAGCACTTAAAATAAAAAGAAGAAATGCATGAACTCTTTTTTTTTTTTTTTTGCTCTCTTGCAGGTCCTTTCCCGTGTAACCCACTAACAATGCGATTCCCCACCGGGATGGTGTCTGCTCCCTCCCCATCCTCCGGCCAGCCAGGGGGTCAGGGCCAGGGGCCGGGACCTGGACAGGGTCGATCCTGGGAGGAGGAGCCTAAGCCTCTGCTCTGCTCTCAGTATGAGACCCTGTCTGACAGCGAGTGAGTGCACACACTCACGACGGCCCGCCAGCTCTGTGCTGCTTCAGACAAAAACAT
>OMNV01000402.1:95731-106261 GCA_900303265.1 Brotula barbata | reverse complement strand
GTTTGATACACTTTGATATGTACACTCCACCTGAGCCCAGACTGTGAGTGTGAAGGGCGATGAGCAGGGACTTGTCGGACGCTTTATGGGATGCGCCGTTTGTTTATTAATCACTAGGTTCTGTGATGTGTCTCTCATCACCCCAACAGGTATAATTAAGCTTTAAAGGGCACGGGAGGCTTGATGTGTCTGCAATTCATTTCGTTTTATCTCCATGTTCCTTTTGAAGTCACTGCTGCACGGCTGAGGTGTGATTGTGTGCTGCACTGTAGAGTGTGTGCGTATGTGTGTGTGTGTGTGTGTGTGTGAGTGTACGTTAGCTCCATAGATGCATGTGGTCACAGAGCGTCTGAGTCTGTCGTTCCCATGTTCCATAACCTGGAGAATGTCTGCGTGTTTAGGCTGACTCGTCTTGTTTAGCCTGCGCATATTCGGTTGTTTCGCCGAGTGACACTTCAAAGGTTGTCAGTTTGTGACGGCCAGGTATTGTGCTGCTTGTCAGACATCTTGTGTTCCCAGCAGCCAGCTGTGGCGGCCTGTTTTCAGCACAAGTATGTGACAAACGGGGGGAAAATAAACACAAAGCCGCCCGGTCCTGACTGACATGGCACTATTGACCCTATCAAAAGGTCAAGCGATTTGGAATATGCATCAGAGAAATGTTTGAATTTCATGAGTTCCTCCCCACTTCATCTCTCCTAATATTGATTTGTGGTGTCAAATGAGATATGTTGAGTGGGGCATCATCCAGGAATGTAAACAAGCCGCCGCTGTGCCTCGCTCGCCTTGATCTTCCATTTCAGCTCTTTTGCAGAAGGACTGCGCTTCACATTTACACCAGCAAAGGAGAAATGCAACCATCACATCTGCTGCAACTTTGGGATTCTTTTACTTACCTCTCGAGGTAAGCGAATCCTATACTTGAGTAAAAGTGGTAAAGGAAAAATACTAGCTGAAAATACCAAAAGTTGGTGTGTTTGAAGTTGGAAATTCAAATCTCTCTCATATCAAAAGTATTGATTCATGACAATAAGTGTTAAATTCGGAAAAAGCGCAATATTGGAGATGCATGTTTTTTTACACCAATACCATGTTAAAAAATCTCTAGTTTTGGAGATTTTATTGTGGAAGAATGACAAAATTTCATCTTAAACGCTGACAAAGAAGCTACAACTGAAAAAATGATGAAATGTGGTCTTTGTGCTTATGATCAGCAGTCTTCTGTCAGTTGAGTAAATTGTGGAAATATTCAAAGTGCTTAAAGTATATAAGTAACTTCGGTTGTATTGGAGTACACGTGTTTACTTTCCACCTCTTTCCCTTTTTTCTGAGCAAACTCCGTATGAAAGTGATACAGTAACAGATCCAGTTGGAAAACGCTCGCTATCAAAACAGCTGTAAGTAGGCCAAACTGTTGTGCGTCCGGTAAACGCTGAAGGCGTCTGATGTGCTTCTCCTTGGTTGGCTTCCATGTGATTCAGGCTGTCAGAGGAGCAGGAGCAGGCAGAGGTGTGAAAAGATGAGAAGCTCACCTGTATACTTTGGCAGTGCAGAGCGAGCAGGCAGAGCGCCAGTAGGCTGTCACTTCTCCCGCTGCATCCTGCTGTAATGTCCCCTCACATGTGAGCAAATCAATGGAACTCAGGGAGAAATCTTACCTGGCGTTGTGCTAAAAAATTACACGAGAAGGATCGGTCCCGTCTCGCCAAGCTCACCTGAGTTAAATAGTGGAGTTATGAGATAAATGTTTATTGATTACTCACATCCAGATGTAATGGTAGATTTGTGGGAGGAAAACTTTGCACTGATGTATGTTGCCCATGTTATTTCGATGCCTGAACGGGATTACGTTTCATTCACAGATGGCCTGTGACTCAAAATTTGTTCCATGACACACAATATTCAATCTTTGTCTTTCCAAGATCAAACTTTCTCATCTCCCAGCAGTTTGCGATCCGTCTTTCAAAGCCCTCTGAGTGCACCATGGGAAATTCAATTACGCCGTGACACTCAAACATCACATCAGAGTTATGGGTTACAAATTTATTCTGTGCCACAGGAAAAACGCTCACTTTAACCGCAATTTCTCATAATTGGGAAGATATCTTATCTTGATAACAAGTGATTAAACGGTTGGTTATTTTAAGCGTGAGGATTTATGTCGTTAGTGCTACGCTTTCAAACCGTGCCACAAAAGTTGAGCTTCATAAATAATAACATCCATCATGCGATCGGAGGAACAGATTGGATGAGACGCAGAGTGGAAACAAAAACATCTGCGGCTGCACCTTTGGCACAGGGAGTCCCAGGTAAATAAGTGTTGCTACTTCAGCTTTCATCACGCACTAAAATTACAACAAGAAAGCAAGAGACTCGTCTTGTTTGACACAGACTCGACACACTTTGAAGTGCGCGAGCCATGCTGAATGACTTGCCCTCCGACTGGTGAAGCAACGTGTCGTTCAGACTGCAACGTTTGCTGTTGTTTTAATGATTGGCTCGGCTTTTGACAATCAAATCATTTGGGTCTGTTTCCATGGGAGAAATGTGCGAGAGCTTAATGCCGAGCTGACAGTGAGACGCGACCCGTGCCAAATAGGATGTCCTATAAGTTGTTGCATACACGACATGTCTGTTCGTTGAATATTTGCTGTTATTCATTCGTTGACATTTGACTTAGTGTCGTTAAAATGATGATATTTTTATCATTTTTGGGGAACTTTGCTTCACTTCAAACTTATAACTTCATGTTAAGTAGCTATTAGAGGTTGTTCTGTGTCCAAATGATGGTGTTCCAGGGATCCATAAGAGTCCATTCAAAGGCCGATGGAACTGGTAAGCAAATGCCAAATATCTCTAAAATGCTACACGTTAGATCTGTAAAATCACCTTGTGGCAAATTTCCTGAAAATCATGAGAATTTGTTTATATTTCTGCCAACCAGTAGTTTAAATGCTACCAATCAGGGCCCAGCATTGTAATGGTCTGATAACCGTGCTTGCCTTGATTGATAATGGTGTATTTTTAACTGTATTTGTTCCAAATCTAAGGCTGTAACCACTATGTAAACTATATAACCTTTTATAAACAAGTACATCCTGAGAGGAACCCATAAATTGTGTGTTCTGTGAAAAAACAGCTGTATTGCTTCCCACGGGTGGAATCTAATTTGTGGAAAATCAGATTCCACCTTTGAGCTCCTCAAAGTACCATCATTAACCACAAGGGGAATCTCTGCCCGTGCTGTCAATCATGTCTCATGTTGTTAGGTGGGAGGGGTTTCAGTGACGGGGCGTGGGGTGCAGCAGGTAGAAAGGAGGAGAAGGATGGAGTCAATCTCATTTTACCTCCAGTCCACAGTCTAACAGGCCGCTGCTTTAACTCTCTGATGTAAAATATGCCCCCTTCCCACCAGGGTCTCACCCCTCATCACCTGAGCACGGACTCATCCCTTGTGCTACGCCTATGGTAGGAGGAGACAGCGGGGTCCTGTGCAGACGTGGAAAGTCCCCAATTATGTGGTAATTCTAGAGAGTGGTTGTGATATTTATTCTTATTGCCCAAAGAACTTGGCATTTATGAGACTCACCACAAACACATTCCCCCACAGCACAGGCAAACTTCAGGCTCTCGCTCTCCTTCAATCAGATGAAATAGCTGCTGCTGATTTATGGCGGAGGTTCGTAGGAAGTCTCCAGCCCTGCTTATTTAATTCAGGCGCTCCTTTAAAAAAAAAAGAAATCATTTAATTACCTTTAATGTACCCTGTGAGAGGGTTGATAGGATTTACCTAAATCTGCACAACTGGTCCAGGCATTATTTATTTTGTCATGTTAATCTCAGGATTATCATCCCCATGTATGATGCCACATGTCAAATTCAGATTTCACAATTCAGTTTAGTTCAGGGACAGACTTATTTGCATGGGTCACCCAGCTAAAATGTTCCACAAAAAGCTTTAAACCTACAAAAATTTGTTGATGTGACAGATTTAAAAGCGTCCATTCCATTCTACTTTACGCATTTTGTTTTATACTTTGTAAAATGGTGCAATCCTGGCGTGAAATACGAAAATTTCAGATTCTACCTTGAATACTCACAATATCTTCGGTTAAGGAAAGGCCTTGGTCCTTCAGTAAGGATTTACCACTGTAACTCCCTCTGAAGGTCAACCCGCTCCGTACATAAAAGCTGTGATTGGACTCGACTGGATGTGCATTGTATGTAACCAGCATGCAGTCAGAATGTAAGGAAGGAAGTGAATGTGTAGAAGTTGCATTGCCTCTCAGACGCAGCAGGGGCGGTTGGGTTTTCTGCAATCGTGCCTTCACAGGCCACAATTTATGGCCATTAAGAAGGTCTATTTCTAGCTATAGTGATGGATTCAGCTCAATTATTGTCCATTATGGAGAAAGATGGCCGCGCAGCCGCCGCAGAATGATCGGCTCCTGCTGCAGCGACATTGAAATTGACGCTGTGTGTTCGGAAACAGCTGAAATGCACCATGTTCGTGTGTTTAGGAGGTAATCTATGAATGCTGTCATACTTGGATTGCAGGATGCAGTCACGATGTACAGCAGGTTACACTTTAAGTACAATAAAGTACAATCTACAGTATTTTACCACGTCCGCAGAGGATAGGGACGTCACTAATCACCGCTGTCATTAGGATTTTGAGTGATTGCCTGAGCTCTCCATCTTTTTGATAAGTGTTGAAAATATCATCTCAGACACTTCTATGGACTCCTTCATCCCATTATATTTGCTGATTGATCGAGTTTGCCAAGCGGTTAATCTCATTAGCATACTGTGGAAATCACTGAGTGCCACTCGTGTCTTGCTGCTCGGTTAATTGTCCGCCTGGATGCTGCTGCTATCGTAATTGTGATTAGTGTGACGATTACCTTATTTAAAAATCCATCTCCACGGGTGGAAGGTAACTTATTGCATTTTCTCAAGTAACTCCAGACGAAAATGTACTTTTTATTCAGTGCATTTATTTGACATCTGTAGTTTTTGGATTAAGACTGCAAGAGTGACTACCTTAAGCAACATGACACTAAATCGATGAATGGACATTAAAGGGAAAGAAGTCCGAAGGTGAATCGGAATCTCTAAATTGAGCATAGGTGTGAATGGGCGCGTCTACCTTTCCGAGAGCGTACGCTCCACCTCCAGCAAAATTGCAATTACAAACTTGTTCACATGGAATAAGCTGCAATCATTATTGATACTTTTAGTTTAATACTTCAGTTAAGTTTACTGCCAATACTACAAATACCAACTTTTACAAGGACCCTCCTCTGTATTTGTGAGGCTTTTGGCCACAAACCATTTCCATAAAATTGCTAAATGCAATTTTCCCACACAGGTGCTGACCCATACACTCCATCTAATCAGTAAACCCTCCCTATAGCTTCTTCCTTTGAATATGTTTGTGTATGAATAATGGAGAAACGGGGGCTGAGTTTGAATTCCTATTACTCCTGGCATGGGAACGCTGCAGTGGCTGTCGCGTCGCCAAAGTTCAGGCCACTCAAAAAAGTTGGGATAATTGAGAAGGAGAAGTCCCAGCCAGTTTCACTGGGGGGCCTCCGCAGGCCTCCGAATGCCACCGTACCCCCAGCGGATATTAATCAAAATGCCCGATCAATAACTTCTCAAGTGCTAATAAGCACTGGCACATTTCATGATATGTGAGCCTCTTCATCATTTCAACTACCGGAGATTTATAGGAAATCCATTGTTAGGTCCAAAGTATGAGGTAATGTAGCACTTAGTAAATGAAGTAAAACCCAAAGCCTGGGGTGATTTGTATTTCATTTACAAAGGACATGTCTAATCATTAGGAGCTCCGTCTCTCTGAAAAGCTACCAAACGGCTGTAATGATGCCTGTGTTCTCCTATAGTTTACTTACTCAGCATTGACGCAGGAGATAAGAGCAAACAGTCCTGTCTCACTGTCCTCCACTCCAGACAGCTTCAAGCCCACAGAGCCATGGAGGACTACTCATCACGGAGCAATTAAAGTCCTGTTAGCAAAGCATTATGGGTCGAGTCATAAAATAATTTGATTTCTGTCCCCCCCCCACTGTCTCCTATCAAAGTGATTGCTCTCCTGGTCATCTCACCGGCTGACATAATTGTTAATTAAGCGTTATGAGCTGCCCTCTCTCATCTATATCTCACGGCAATTGCTCGTTTGACAACAATGCAATATATCAGTGAGGATGATGTATGGAGACGGACCGGCTTTATGAGTATGAACTGACTCAGAACCAGGAAAACATTACGCATTCACTCACACGCCCAGATGATAAAATATTGATCACCAATGATGCAATGTTTGTTTTATGTGATCTGCAGAGGCCCAAGGTGAATCACTGTGGTGGAAGTGTTGGAGGCTTAGTGTAAATTGTGATTTTCTTGATATGAAAATCAAATTTCTGACCTTTTCCTGGCTGAGCCTTTAGTCTAATTAACAATTTATTGTTGATAAGACCTGTTATTATTTTCCTCTTTCACGATCACAGGTCCATAAGCGCTAATGAATTGTGGGATTACTCTCTTTTTCGATCGGTTTCAGGTGCAAATTTGAAAATAAGTTTAGCGAAGGGTTTTGTTACAAAGTCCCTCCTCTTTTTTTTTTTTTTTACCTTTCGCTTAAGTCATCCGCTCTTTGCATGTCAATGTGAGTTGTCTTTTCAAAAAATACCACAGATCAGGTGAAGAGGCGCAGGGGGAAGAAAGTTAAATAAAAAGCTCTTTAAAATGGTATTCATGAAGAAAAAGACAAACAGTGTCCCTGTTGAAAATAAAAGTGCACGCTGAAATCCATTCCGATGACAGTTGGAAGAATGCAGGCTTTATGAAGGACTTGAGCCCCATCTTTGCCGTATCTTTTAAGCGTGATTATTTACTTAAAAAAACAAACCAAAGCCCAGAGTCTGGCATTGTGGACGACAGCCCTTTGATTGAGCTCTGAGCTTGAATTCTTAACTAATAAATTGTTCCACGCCTTTGTCTGCGGCATTACCAGCAGTGGTCTGCGTTTTTCTTGCCCTAATCTCAAGAATGCAGCAGCCTCTTGAGAAGCCCAGGGGTTTCCTCCTCTCCCAGAGCCAGGTCTTCACTTTGTTTTCTTAGAGGACTCCCCGGATTGACAGGTCTCACCGTTAGCCCTCTCCTCGGCCATCTGTTTTCACCGATTCTGACTGAGCACATCAAAGTCAATCAAGGCTGCAAAGCATTTTAAAAGTCATACACCCCCGCGCTGTGTGTGAGAAATAAAGCAAACTTTTCAACAGGAGCACAAAAAGAGACGGTTGGGACTCGTAGTATGTGTTTGTGTGTATGGTTTTCCATGTAAGGCTGACCTGAGAGGGATCCCTGAGCTCACGGCACAGGTATGAGCAGCTTAGCTTTGTTCAGCACCTTCTCTGACGACAGCTCGGTGACTCACCTAGACACACAGACTAACCTGCCTTGGTCAGGTTCCAACTATTCACTGACATCTCCCTGACAATAAAATAATCATTAGTGAGATAGAGACACTTCAGAGTTTCCAAATGACAGCAGATAGAAAAAAAAAAGAAGAAAGAAACTAAAGATGTGGACCATTTCATTATTATGAAAACTGAATCCAAGTTTTCATGACACTGCATTATTTCCATAGAAAATCTAAATCTAAAAAATATCTACAAGCCCAAATTTGGAAAGAATATCACCTGTTAAACATTATCAACTTTTAACCCGAGAGACACTGATAAAATAACTGGTAACTTACGACACTTTAAGGCAAACAGGGTTAGATAAAGGGCTTAGAACATTGAATGGACGTGCAATCACTTAATAAGAAACAAATACAGAAATTAATGATAAAAACAAACAAACTAATTAACAAATAAAACCAATGACCTGACAAGATTAACAAATTTATCTTCATCCAGATTAACGGACCAAATGCATGGCAACACAGTAACAAACGGTTCTCTCAGCTGATTTATAGCTCAGCCAATCAGAGGCAAGGATGAGACCCAGCAGAGGGGCGCGTGCTAGGGGCGGGGCTCGTTACCTGGTTACCCCCAACTCTGCGCTGATAGGATGGCGAAGCGGAAGGTATGACGGTGCGTTTTTAATTTGTTAATCAGTGCAAAAATAGCGTATTAATCTCTACGTGTCGTTTGCTATACACGCGTGTTTGGTATTTTGACGCTGTTTCACTCGCTCTGTAGACGGTTTATTCGCCTTTTAAGGTGTATAACGTTGGTAAAGTGAATTTAAGTGTAAGTAATTGTTTGTTTTCTACCTGTACGTTGCTTCGGCGTCATCCTTCTTTTATGAGGGACCAACGTGCTCTTATGTGTTCATAACGTGTAAAATTAACTCAAACTTTATCTTTTTTGAATTATTATGGTGTTTTTGTTCGTAAAACCTATACTAAAGCTGTTCTCCTGGGCTCCTTGTGCCCATTTTAAAAGTAATTTCCCTGCCCTGCTCTTTGCTGCATTAGTAAATCTTCTTTCTTCCATTTAGCTACAGTATTTAATCTCTACAATTCACCATTGTGGGCTCTAGACATTATGCTACACATTTCATTTAGTTGTATTTATGTTTTTTTATTAAATTTTCCTTTTTACTTGTCCTGGTTTTAAATTTAAAGTCTATATTTGCCAAATGGCTGCAGCCATGAGTCAGCTAATGAATTCAAACATCTTTTACAGAATTTGACATCTAAAGCCACCAGTGAGTTGGTCATCACCTCAGCTGCCTTCCAGGACCATATCACTCGCAGGGTGCTGCGTCCTGAACTCTCTCACTGGGGGCAGAGGTGCGACAGAAAAGCTCCTATAAACACTCGAGACCCCCAAGGTACAGGACGAAGAAAAGAGGAGGGTCTGTGGAGAGAGGATGAGGAAGAGGAGAGAGAATATGTGCTTGATCCCTCTCCACCGCCTTTAACTTTAGGTAAAAAACATTTTGATTTAAGGCTTTGTATTTTGTCATTTGTGACCAACTGGTATTTCCTCTAGCCCAGAAGATGGGTTTGGTGTCCACCCCTGAAAGGAGGCTGACAGAAGATGAATGGATCCGGGTCAAGGCTAGATCTGTTCAGCAGGGGCACTCAGCTCAGCCCTGCGCTATATGCAGGGAGGAGTTCCGCCTTCAGCATCAGGTAGCACCCCCACACCACCCCCCAACACAACATTTTCTATTAATATTGTGTGAGAAAGCTCTTTTTGTATGTTTTTCACTTCTCTTTGTCTGTCGGGGAAACCTGTTTCCATATACACACATGGGAAGGCATATGGGCGAACACACACACAATGCCCCTTCCCCCTCCAGTTCCTGTATGTTCTAATCTGTGTAGACAACTGTACAAATTTACCCATACTGCCTTGGAACTCAACTGTGACGTGATGATGTAGCAATCAGTGTGTTACTGTGAGGGTCATTCAGGCTTTTACACCTTTCCGATCCCCTTTTAAGATGCCAATCTCCTGAAGAATGCAGGGCTAGAATAGGCGGCCTCACAAAGCACAGTTGCCATAGATGCGCGTGTAAATATTAGTTTGACTCGGTAAAAAAAATGTTAATTAGTGCCTGCTAACAAGGGAAAGTGACAAGAGGGAATCTGTGTTGATTTGGCATTCTCTTGCCAGACACCATTTGATATTATAACAATGCATTTGTGTTGCTTTCAATAATTAATAGGACGATTAAATTTCGTACAGCAGCATTTGTAATGAAATAATGTTTGGATGGAAGTTTATGTTACTCAATCCATCTTAACCCCTAATAATGTTCACAATATCTGTTTACTTTGTGGACTGGGCCATTTTTACAGGCTTCTGCACCAAATTTGATCTGCAGTTCTATTTTGCATCCATATTACTCAGAAATAATGGGTGATTAATCCCATATTAAATATTGCAGAGAGTGGGGACAGGGAATTATTGAAGTTTTACAGCACTTATTGCGGAGAAAAACCGTGCACTATTATAGTTTCACAGTCCTAGTCTAGCATCTTTCGATGAAATTTTAATGCCAAGACTGCACAAACGTTCAACAAAATTCAACGCTGACCTTACTGCCACATTACAAAACAACATCACTGGCATCACCCTTTGTTCTAGTTATGTATTTCAATGAAAATGTACATACAAAGACTTGATGTTGTAGCTGTAGAAAATCTGGAAATAGTTTCATTACTGTACATCAAGGGGTTATTTTAGGTTTAGGTTCAACAAATGTAATACAAGTTTTTACTCATCTCAAATGTCAAAATGTTAAATCATTGGAATACTAGCCACTCCAGAAATATTTTCTGGACAGTCCACAATAAAATGTTCCTTTTCTTTCTATTTCCTTTCTATATTATATCAGTGAAATGTAGCTTGTAACCCTAGGGCTTAGTGCGAAGTGAAATTTGTCTCTGGTCTAATGGCTTGTCCAGCTCCTGCAAATTGTACGCTGCAGGGGGCCCTTTCACTGGTGATGGAGTGTGTTGGTCAGGCCAAAAACAATAGG
>OMNV01000402.1:69768-95711 GCA_900303265.1 Brotula barbata | reverse complement strand
CCCCCCCCCACAAACACCCCGCCATCTCAAGATCTGAGTAAACTGGTTTGTGTGCCAAGCCCCATAGCTGCGACCGTCTCCTTTCAGACGATAAAAGACCCTCTCACAGGTAGAGGAGACCACAGTCCAGGTCTGAGTCCGCCCACTGGGAGTCATGCTGACTCCCTCTATCCTCTCAGCAAATAATGCATAAAGACAGATACACACATTCACATACCTGCATGAATACACAAGTTTAAGCAACCCTTTCATGCTGCTTGAGTCAAATTTAACCCGTTTTGAGGTTTGAGAGCAATAACACTGCCTGAATAACATTCTTCGAGCCTGAGGCAAAATTTACAAAAACAGAAATATTTTGAAATTGCATGTTTTTGTATTGCTGCAACTGCAAATTTCTGCACCTAACAGCTGTTCCACGACCTGTATTTGTTGAAATGCATAATTGGAACATAATTTGAGACACCAATTATGTTGTTATGTATCACTGAGGTCCGTGTTAAGTGATTATTGTAATAGACATAATCGGATGTTTTGCATTTGCATTTGCATGGAAGCCACTTATGTGATTCTATAAAAAATTAGTGCAGATTGAGGGGATAGAACATGAACAGTATTATGAATATAAAAAAGGCACGATACAAAGCAAACACACACAGAGTGCAAAGAGTTCATATATACATATATTTTTTGTCAAATAATTTTTATTAAAATTCATACCTTCCACGATGGGACTTTGCTCACATTCTGCCTTCTGATAAAGGAAAGTTTTCATGACTTCTAGATTTTTCAGACATCCAGATTTATTTAGCATTTACTTAAGCTGAGGTGCACGTAAATAAATGTATGTATGTTTATATTTGTGTGTGCACCTACATTGCGATATCAGGTGATTCCAATTACCTGGTTATTTCAACTAATGTGCATAATGTAGCTGATATCTGTCAAAGAAGGGAGGAAGTGAATTTGAAAAGTAGAGATCCAGGGGTAGACATGATGCACGTTTGTATTCCTTTCAGGTCTTGCTGTCCTGCTCGCATGTTTTCCATAGAACATGTCTGCGGGCATTTGAGAGGTTTTCTGGGACGAAGTGCTGCCCGATGTGCAGGAGGGAGCAGTATGAAACACGTGTGATCCACGATGGGGCTCGACTCTTCAGGCACCACTGTGCCACCAGGTTAAACCACAAACACTACCGTAGATTTTACAAATTCTGGAGGGAGAAACTGTAAATTAGATTTCTACTTGCATTCAGATATTCAGACCTTTTTATGACTGCAGTGACTCCATGCATTTCACATCTGGGTGAACTGGTTGTGGATTCTGTTGGTCCTGATAAAAATGTTTTGTGTATTTGTAGAATTCAAGCGTGTTGGCGAGGCTACATTGTGCGAAAACTGTACAGACATAAAATTAAAACCGTGTGCCCTGAAGACCAAAGGCTGCGACGCAAATTCTTTGAAGCAAAGGTGAGTTTGGAGTTATTCTGGATTTCTTTTAACAAACCATCCAGTTCACTTAGTAAAGAATCCACATAGAAAGTAAATAAGCCACATTTATCAGGTTACCCTGACGTTTAGCATCTCTAAAGGTTTGAGACATGGGTTTGAACTCTGTGACTCTCTAAACTCAAAAGCACACTAAGACACACACGCACACCTTCACCTGCTGTCACCCACTGCTGCTCCTTTGATGCTGTGTGAATCATACTGTTTGTCCACTAATGTGGAGAGAGTTTTGTGTTTTAGTCAAACAGTCTGGACATTCCACGGTCAATACAAAGGCTCAGTCCTTGTTTGAGTCCAGCGTTTGAGTCTGCTCCTCCCTCACCTAAGTGTGTGTGTGAGGTTAGACTTGTCGAGGCATCGGCATATGACCACATCAGGGCAACTGAAGCCGTCACCAAGGCTCCTGCGAAACGGGTTGACTACATCATGACCACCTCTGTACTGTTGTTGCTCACCTCCCCAAAATTGTAAATTTGTGGCTATGCAACGCAGAGTTGTGTTTACCTGGTTTGTCATCGTAATGGATTTGCCTGTATGGAAGCTCAAAAATACAAATCACTGCAGTCTTCTTCACAGTGACAGAGCTCATCCAGGCTGAATCAGTTGTCAGAGTGAATCAGAGTTGTATTGTATACCTTAAGCAAGACAACAACCATTATTCTGTTTTATTAAATAATGATTCATTAAAATGCTGGGAATGGGAATTTGTAGTTTCAATTTCTTCTTCTTGTCTCTGTAACAGTAAGAAACAGACTCTGATGGTCGGATATACTCAGCATAATATACTTTATACAGTGCATATACAAAAGTTGACTGCTCGTTTAATAATTCAAATAGTCGGATCAATAGATCCCATAATCCATATTGACTGATGGTGTTGTGTAATCTTGCTCAGAATAGTTGCTGTGGCTCGGAGAGGATGAGGAGGTGATTGAAGATGAAGGTGTTAGGCTATCTAACTCCTGGTTGTCATGTCAGCCTTTGCTCTGTCATTCCTCTCCACACAATAAATCATGAAAGACTGTACTTGAAGTGAGTTTTTGGGCTGACCGGATGTTGATGAGTCGTCTGACTCTGAGCCTGTGTTGCCTTAATGGTGGCTCTCAGAAAAAGGGAACATTGCCACCTAGTGAACCTGCTCCAGCTGATGCCTTGTCACTCATTGTTGACGTAGGATGGCCATGGAAGAAGACACCGGTCACCATGGTGAGCAAACTATGAAAATATTGGGTTTTCATGCTCTCTCACACACTGTCAAGTTTGACCAATTAATGCTTGAGAGCAATAAAAACACCCTAAATAACAGTTCATTGTATTCCATCCTGAGGTTTGATGAACATTCTTGAGGTAATCTAAAATGTATATAACAGATTTCCAAATTTCTAGTTCAACAGAGAAGGTCAAATCAAGGAAAAGGTTGATTATGGGAAACCATTAAATTCTCAATTTGTACACACACGCTCAACACAAAAGACTAGATTATAACTGGATGGTTATCGAGATGGGGGGCTAGACAAACAACCAACAGCGTGCATTCAAAAGCCTGAACCTTTTGTTTAGATTTGTGTGCCAAAACTTTGACTTGTTGTGATCATTTCTCATTCCATACATTCCATACACCAGTTTTAAAATGTAAAATAGCTGTGTCTCCTCTGGCACATCCGCGTCTTCTTCAAATCAGGCCGTACTTATTTGTTCGTGCATGGTCGTAATCACACAGAGTGCTGCTGCTTTCAGAGAGGCTGATTAAGCAAAAGTGACAAATGTACGAAGGCCACACTCATAATGTGTTGTCAGGTCGGCGTGTCCTACCCATCCTCCTGTCATTCTCCATCATCCGGCCGATAAACCATGTCCCGTAAACAAAGACACAGTGTTTACTGAGCTAATTAACTCTGTTCTGACACATTAGACCATGTCCAGCTCCACATGCTAAGGCCGCTGCTACACACCCGGTGTCAGCCACTTTGTGTTCACAGTGTGAGATGGAGTGGTCGTGGGTGGTCATGAGATTGTCTCATATCTTTTGTCACACCAAGGATGATCTCCAGGAGCTGTAAGCTGTGCAGCGCAGTGCTGACAGGTCTGATTGACGCGATTTTCAAGGGGGAGACATATTTGCTTAGCTGACTGTAATGTAAACGGGCGTGTCAGTGCCGAGCAGGGAGCCAGTGTCAGTTGGAGACGCCCGTTCTTTCAGTTTCCTCTTTTAGCCGGTGAGAACAGGAGGCAATAAAGCATCTTTGTGCCAAGAAGCCACAGGTGTTCCCTGCGTGATATCAGGTCAGTCAGTTACAGAAAGCTTATCGGCTGGTCAGATGACCAGCTTTCAATTTTTACTCGTTTCGAAGGTCCAGCCCTGAGTCAACACATTAAGGGGACACTACCGACATCTAGATGGATTGCTGTGAGATAACACCTCTGTACTCCACCCCCTCTACCCCCTCTGTGTCCTCTCTCTCTCTCTGTCTCTCTCCGATCCGCATCTGCTGTGAAGTGAGGCAAAGTTCAGCAGAGGCTGTGCTGTTTGCCTTAACTGTCGAAAAGTCAGCCAGACTCATAAAAGCCTCCATCCTCATACTTAACAGTTGTTTAATTAGTGATAAAAGCCTAGCTGTAAAGCAATTCTGATGTCACTTCGACTGGTGAAGGGAGGGGGTGTGAGAGGGAGAAGTGCACGAGTGTATATGCAAGCAATGATACTAAACGTTACAGTAATTACATTATATTTCCAGTAACACTATGTTATAACTTGTTACAGTTACTGAAGAATTATAAATGTTACTCGAGTTGTACACAGACTTCTACTTGAATTACTCTGCGAGACCGAGATTATCTGATTTTAAATTGGTTTATTCAGGCATGTAAACATCAGATTAAAAGCCCTCTGAGCGCATTACCTCGAGAGTACCTGCCTCATACTACGACTATGCAACAGGTGTGTACATTTAGAGAGATCCTATTCCGTCCATGTATGGCGTGGCTTTATCGTATTTCTATGGACATTATAATCTGAGTATTGAGTGCATGTAAATGTAGTAAATTTGTGCAAGACAGAAAGTGCGTGCTTCCATGATTCCCAGCACCGTCTCTCTTGCTCTCTCTTTTTTACTGGTTTCAATTAATTCTCCAAGTTAGAAGAAGACATGACTGTATTGATCTGGATGTTTAACAACGGCACCCTGCCAGCGCGCTTCAGCCGTTACAATACACACACACAATTAGCCCTCGCAGAAAACACGACTCCATTGTGTATCTGAATGAAACATGCCTCCTTTGTGCCACAAAATGTTTTTTTGTAATTAGTTGCAGGAGTTGAATGACAGCTTTGTCCGATACTGTCACACCGATGTGGAGGCTTTTCTGAGTGATATCGACCGCTCCCTGTCATCAAGCAGACGAGTGTTCCAGCAGCTGGAGAGAAAGCACGTCACCGAACCTCAGGAGGACGACTGGGACAGAATACAGAGGCAGGTCAGGAACGAGACAGTCTGCTGAACCAGATCTAGAAGGCCCTGTTAAAAATATCATCTAATCCTAGTCTCATCCCGCTCCCAGCTTTGCCTTTCCTTTGACATGTTAACACTTGCATGGGGACCTCGGCATCACAGCTGCAATATAGAAAGTACAGCGCAGATCTCTGCAGAGGTGATCATTCACTTTACCAAATGAATGGCAGCGGGTAGGCTAATAATCCTCTGTGTTTACAAAAAACACCTAGTCTGATAATGCACGACAGGCTTTTCATCGCCTCCACCAACCACGGATGAACTGAAAAGACATCTAGATTTGCTGTTCCATAAGGCTCCATTGTTGCGCACAAGGCTTTCATTGCAGCCAGTACCATTTTCCATAGAGGGGGTGGGGTGTGTGTGTGTGTGTGTGTGAGTGTGCAAAGATGTTTTTTCTTTATCTGGTGTGAAAAGGTTGTGCACAGGACAGGAGTGGCTTAGCCTTGACACGGAGTATCAGACGATGAATGTGCTTTCAACACACAACTTGCACCTTCTCCGCGGGTGCAAACTCTATAAAGCAGCGTGAAGCTCGTTATGAAACATTTAAGAGCAGCTGTCAGCAATTATTATTTTGTAAATCTCCGTAACATATGGTTTATTATGATTATGAATAGTGGGATTTTTTTGTAGAGTAGATAGATTTGAGAGTAGATGTTTGCATGTGTCCATTGGTCTATTTTTTACTGTTACAGAGAAAATAGGGACATATTACAAACACAAATTCCAGATCCCAGCTATTAGTGGATTAATAAATCATCATAAATCTAATCTAATATGAATATGTTGCTACTTAAGACACGTGCCAGTACATGGTACATTGTCACTTTAACATGTGATGACATGTTGGTTGTCTAAATGTATAGAAAGAGACTTGCAAAACCAGGAGTCTCTGATCCAGTCCTACATGAGCCCCCAATCCAGCAGGTTTTGTATTCCACCATGTAATTAGTTACTTTCATGTGGCATCACAGGTTCCTGACAGCAAACTGATGGGATGAATCCCTTAATGATGTCAGCAGAAGACAACTTGCAGCATAGTGGCTAAACTAAACTGTCACATTCTGGAGGCTTCTTCAAGAAAAGCGGCCTTTGTATTGTTTCAAAGTATACATAACCGATGAAAAAAAAACAACAACAAAAAAAAACAACCCACTGCGATTAAACCAAAACAACAATTTATCTTTTTTATGATACAATATATAAAATAAAAACTGAAAGGATTTTGATGTCATCTTGCATACAACTTGATTTGAGTTTTAACCCTCTTGATGAAGTACCCGTATGATGTCATGGCTGTCCCAATATTGTTGGAGACAACATTGTCATGTATTGTGAATTCCACAGCAGTCTAACGACTTGGAAAGTGGTGTGGTGTTTCTGAGGCATATGTTCATCTCTTTCAGGTTATCCAGAGAGCTGTGTGGGATTGTCCCATCTGTCTGACTCCACTCTGCAGCTCCAGCCCAAGACCCGAAGCAGAAAGCTCCAGCCATCGACCCCAGAGATGCGCCGTCCTCCTGTCGTGTTCCCACCTTTTCCATAAGGTCTGTCTGGAGTCTTTTGAAGCTTTTACTTTGGACAGTAGACCGTCCTGTCCCTTGTGCAGGTCTGTCTACTGCAAAAAACTCATCTAGCCAATACAGACAATATGCAAAGGAAATTGCTTTAAACTAGTTTTAATATCCAAAATAGTAATGCTGTATTTGTAACACAAAGAGCTTCAATGGCTAAAATCATATCTGTTAAACATTGTATAAAATCAAGTTGGAAATGTACTAAGTGCTTTTTAAAAACTTTTATTTGCAAACCCACAAACATAAAAAAAAGGAAACATACATTTAGCAAACCCAGAGATTGTAAAAAAATACATTCACAAAAATATTTGACAAAAATTAGACAAATGACTACAGACAGAAAAGAGCTGCTTCACTTTTAAAACCCCATACAAGTCAGAGACGTACTGCAAAGGTGAATAGAAAAGCGGCTCTGGATAGAAAAATGCCTGTTAGTTCTCACGTCTGCTTGGAATATGATTGTGATGTTTTATTAGGGCCACAAACCTCCCTGCCAGGTATCACAGAGCTCACTGTTACTGCCGCGCATCCAGAACAAGTCAAGTTGTCTCCCGACATTTCCCATCGTACATTTAAATTTTTCAGTTTTGCATTTTCACAGCATCGGATGATACACGGTACAGTATAATGTGAACAAATGCTGAATACAAAATATACCAGAAAAATCAACCAAAAATAACTAACGCTGCACTCAGTCTTGCTTTGTTAAGAATTGGTTTTTATATAGATGTTTGTTTTGACAAAACATTCTTGGGGCCTTTTTTCAAATGGGAATGGAGAATAAGTGTTGATGGGAATTTTTCCTTTTAAATCCAGTCTTTGTAATATAGCATAAACTGATGGCAGTCAGCTTTCCATTTTTTTTAGGGGGGGGAGTATTTCAAACGTTCCCTGTGCAAAAAGAAACAAAAGTTTAATCAGCATTTACAAAAACAATTTCTTTGCTTCCTTTTTTGTTGTCCTTGTGTCACATTAATCACCATGAAAACATATCACATTCACGTCATCGTAGAAACAACTGTACGTCATTAGAACAACATACTCTGTAATTAACCAAGTGCTAAGTTTAATGGGTAATGAATGAGTCTTGAAAAAGGAATTGCGCACTAGAAGAGAGCTAACTGTGTTGACATTCATGGCAAAGAGAAATGTTTACATTATATCCAGTTGGCCTTTGGCTGCAAACAGTGGATCACAGTGGAATCGTCTATAGACACACAAAAAATGAAACGACCTTAACGCAAAGCCTGGGACACAATCGTCCTTTAAGGCATTTAAGGTGGTTCTACAGACAGAACATCACAGTTTAAAAGATTACGACAAAATACGCACGGGCCTGAGTCACCAAGTCTTTGTACTTCTGCAAAGTCACACATTCTCGTGTATGTGTCCGCATTACAGGACTGCATTACATTTGGGTGTTACAGAAATTATGTACAACAAAATTGGTGCAAATTGCTTAGTGAGTCAGACCCTCAGTGGGCTCCATGAGAGCCCCGTATTTACATCAAATGACTGCAAAAAGAGGTAAGAAACAAAATACACTATGTACATGTAAATACAACATTTATAAAAAATACTAAAATATGTCAAGTTGTCTATGCCCTGTGAATTTAAAGATGCAAATTTTAGTATGACCAAAAAGGTGATGTCACTTTCCCATCATGTGCATAATAAAATCTTATGTAAATTTAACATCAGCTCCTAATGTACAAAAGCCTACGTCTGTCGTGTGCCATCTGTAGTAGTGTATTAGCTGACGTGTAATAAGAACTCCAGAAAAGAGTACTTATTCTACTTCAAAATGATGACATCATAAAGATAAAGCGCACTTCAGTAAAGCCAAATAACAAATGACAACAAAATCAAGTGCCAATATGCTAAAACGTGTACAATGTTAATGCAATGATGTCTTGCTCTGAGATGGTGAGGCTGTGATGAGTGACTTAATGCCTTATTCCATGCTGCGTTGATCACATTTTGTCATTTTCACATTTCGAGCTTGGAAAAAAAATAATCAAAGGGAAGACAAAATAGACAACCTGACACCTTACTACGCCTGCATCAGTTCACACGACCAACAATTACAAACCATACACTGTGATAGTTCCATATATGACAACAATTACCATGGATATGTTGACATTAAAAATGACTTTTTCCACTAACTGAATGTTGAGGTTCTAGTAACTATAGTAACCACAGAGAGGGAGAGAGAAGCGTAGCTTTGTAGTAGCATGTAAGACTTTACAACAAAGGAACGCAGAAAAAAAAAAGACAGATGAGCTCTTCGGCCACTGTGGAAGGTGCATTCTTACGCCTGAAATTTCCTCAAGCTTTGTACAATGAATATTCGAGGCGCTGTTGGGAAAAAGTCGGGATTTCAAGAATAAAAGTGAAAATGACACCGAAATTAAGTGATATTTTTAGAAGAAAATCAAAAGGTGATGAGAATAAAGTCAAAATTACTGATAATTAAAGAATAGCTGAGACTGGCAATGCTAATGGAAGAAGAGGAGAGTAGTTACAACAGCTGCTGCTTGCTTAAAGCTTTAGGCACGTGTTTCACTCCTCAGTCAACAATTGTGAACAATCATTTTAGTGCTATAATAAAGAGAAAATATGTTTTTATTCTCTTTATTTTTTTCCTGAAATACGATGATTTAATTCATGTAGAAGGTTTGGAAATATTAAGACTATATTCATAAAATATTACTTTATTCTCATAACATTTGGCAAATATGTCCAGATTATGACTTTTTTTCTTGAAATCTCTTCATTGTTTTTCCCCAGTATTGGCCCCAATATTCTGTCCTATTTTCTTTTAGTGCAGTGTTGAGGTTGTAGAAGAAAAACAGGCGGAGATGCTGGGGGGGAAGTGAGCCCCTGAAGCAAGAGATGGGTGGTTTAAAGTCACAGTTGAGGTCAGCATCAAGGTCAGTGCAGTGATGCCAGTCCATTTCTGTCCTCAGTCTTATCCCTGGCTCTGTCCCAGCTTCCATCCGAGATGCAGGCAGAGGATGGAATGTCATGAAGCTAAATTGCTCTCAGCCTCCATTTGCGGCATCCGTCAGACGCTGCCTGGCTTTATTAAGTTCCTTCCAATCACTTTCACCTTTCAGCAGTCAGGCAGGACAGTCGAAATCTCCCTTTGGCTGCGTTAAGGTGTGAGCGTGTGTTTGTGTGGTGATCTATCGTCCATTTCACAGAGTTTTCTGGTGCCCATTGGCCGCAAGCTTCCCGGATTCCGGGTCCGAGGGACTGTTTGACAGTTGCAATTTATCCAGACCTGAGCAGGAGGAGATAAGGTCGAGAAATCTCATTAAAAAGCTTCAGACTTTCATTTAGACGCAGGTATTGATGTGCTTTCACCTCCACCACCCTTCAGTGCAGTCATTTTCTAACCCTATCCCACCCTGTGTATCAAACATCCAGGGCCTGTCACCACAAGCCTTTGAGCCTAGCCCCATCCTCGATCACATGACAGTCCCACAGCACATTGGATCTTACTGCAATTTCCCCCCTTTTTGTACTCCAGGTCCCACTGTCTGACAAAAACCTCACCTGCCTCCACAGCCACAGCATAGAAGACTGCTGCCAGTGTTCATGCTCAGCCTTTACGGATACAAAATTAGGACATAACTGGCTGTCCCAAGTGTTATTACAAGATACGAGATAGCTTTATATTCTACACAGGATCCTACATCTCAAAGGTGGTATTGTTTGTCCGATCCTGCGTGATATTGATGTCATGGCTTCAGTCGGCAGTTGTTGTTTTTTTTTCTTCTTTACAGCTACTTTGAAACCATCTGCTTGCTAAATGAAGACCTCAGACTACTAAAATAACACAAATAAATAAGATGATAATCTTACCTAAGGCCTTGAGAAGCTCCTCTCGTACCGCTGAGGTGAATTTTCTCACAAGACACAGAGTTGTCACGACGGCAAACAGCAGGTTGTATGAAAGGACGATGTAAAAGTTTCCCAGCCAATTAAATCTCCCAAAGTCACCCAAGAGATCAAACCTGGTGATACCTTTGAATAGCAGAAAGAAGAATCAGATAACAGTGTTTTAAAGGAAGGCAATACATATTGTATCTGTGCAGTTTTTGACTCCTGAATATTTGATTTCTTATTCAGGACGATGACAAAGTGTTAGCTCAGTTTGGCCTCTAAAGTCAAAACTAAAAAGTGTGATGACTAAGAAGCTAAATTATTTCTCCTCCAAAAGTCCAAATCATTTCTAATTTCAGAAAATAAAGAAAACTATGTGTAAACAAAAGAGGTTCATTTTGCTAAGTTACCCTTGACAAGACAAGTATTGTGTTCATAAGCAAAATTCTTCGCTGCAAAAACATGGGGCTGCACCAAATGGGCCAATTTAGGAATGTCTGCTCTGTCTGCAGTTGAGACACTTTTCAAAGTGTCTCAACTGCAGACTGCGGCCCATCTGTTTCAACAAGGAAAAAAGGCCAAATTGAAAGAAGGGCTTAAATGCCAAAACCATTTGATGTGTATTGCTGGCGTAATCTCAAAATACAGCTGTCTAAAAATGGGTGAAAACAAATGCTGAACAGTGTGACCCTTTATGCCAGACTTCTTTGACTTTAACCACAGTTTTTCTGGTTTGAGACCAACTCTTTGCATGTCGTTTTAATAGTAATAAGTTGATGTGAAAAAGGAAGCCTCGCCTAAACCAAGACACCACAGTCTTACATAGAACCACATTCACCTGTACACACATCCAGTCAGCCATTGAGCTCACTACATATCTAACTCAAACAATAAACAAGCACAATCTTGTGCGTTTCCGCTGAGCTGAGGGCTTTTGCATTTTCTGGCAGATATTGACCCCAGCAGGGACACGATTTCTCCGAAAAGCAGGTTGCACCTGGCATACTTCAAGAAAGGGATGGTACATTTTCTTTGTGTTTTTTTTTTAATCCTTTTAATCCTCCAAACGTGAAATCACGAGTAAACTGCCCTATCTCATTGACACTGGCATGCAAAAACGCTGATTAATTGCACTTTGAAATGTCCTGCAAACTTAATGCTTTGTTGTGGTAGCGGTGCCGTAAGGACTCGTCCCTGTGGAATTAGACAGGAAAGGGGTGACTAAGTATACTAGCAAAGATAGGATGCAGTTGGATCCCCCCACCCCCACCCTATCTCCAAGGACAAGACAGATATAAAGGAGTATTTTCTCGTGCAGGTTCCTCTTTGCTCCACTAGACAAACTTAAAACTATTTGCCACAGCAAACCACAGGGTTTCATTATTTATTCATCTTCATTATACCGTGTGAATTAGACATCCCATCTAGTCAAAACATGAATTATTGTAAAGCAAGTAATTTAAAGAGTCATAGAGTTCAGTAACTTGCTTATTGGATTGGATTTAAAATTTAGGGAATCAACTGAATTTTTCCATTTACCACATCTGAGCATTATTTTTATGAGACGACACAGAGTGGAAAATCCATAGTCACTGGATGTTCTATTCCTTCTGTAACATCTTCACAACCTCTGTCGTCAATTAGATTGGCCAATCGATTCAGTGTCTGGAGAGATGTATTTACAGCCACTGTAAGCAGTCTGCAAGCATCAAGGGCCTTTAACAAAATTGCCTGTGAACAGATAGGAAGAGATGATGGAGACCTTAGTCAATAGAACTTGCCACAGTGGTCTGGCTAAATTTGTTTCCAATGGCAAAGGTTTTGATCTTAGTTTGGTTATTTGAGAAAATCTAATTGAAGTTTAAAAAAGATACGTTTTCAAATGTCAGAGTTAACAGTGCTGCAGACATTAGCTTGCTGTTGGCAATACATCCAAGACCATGTCTTGATTTATCATTGCTTTATGGCAAAGTGAACCATTTTCCCTGAATGTGGGCCAAACACAATATGTCAGGACACTGGTATTTGTGTCATCATCCTTAATTATGGCCATTAATAGTTTGAAAAAAAAATCGGAACAGAGTCATGACTTTGTGGCTTATTGCTCATAAGTGAATTATAAGTAGTTTTAATTATACAGTATTGTTCCAGCACACAATGGGCCTGTAGGTGGTCTATGCAGCTACTTAGTTGTTTATATTTTTCCTTCAGTTCCCCAACATTGTTACCCAAGTATAACTAGTGTGAATAATGAATACCTGACCATAGCTAATCTATTTTAGAATCTGAACCATATAGTAGTAATCAAACTAGATTCTGCCAGTACAGAAAAAGCTAGTATCACATCTTTACCTGCTCCTCACCAAAATCCAATGTGTCAGACAACTTGTGAGTAATGTGTGCGCGTACGCCAAAGATTTTGTTCCTGGGAAAAGGCGTGACACTTGACTGACATTTTCCAAATGCGTTTAGGTTGTTTGCACTGATTACTCATGGTAGAGTGCCATGTCATCCCAGTCAACAATTTTGGGCTGAGACTAGCAGGTGTAGACAATGCATGCACAGAGTGAGTCAGTGTTGAAGTATGACAATGTCCACGGCCAAAACCATAGAAATTTTATAGAATTTGTGGGGAAAACCCTTATCTGTAGACTGTGATAGTCATGTGATTTCAGTTCCGGTGACTATAGATAATGTTTGGTGAGATGATTATTGAAACATCAGCAGGAATTGGGTAGGCGGGTCTGAGGAAAAGCAATATTCCCACTATTACTTGCTACATTTACATGCACTCAGTACTGTTTGTTTGAATTGCGATTGAGGCAAAAATGTGACAAAGATGTTTACATGGACAGAATTTGTAGGATTTAAATATACCTGATGTGTTGCATAATTGGAGAGTCCAGACTTTGTAGAAATTTGTGTGGAGATGGCTTACTCCAAGCACAACATTTACGTGCCTGAATAAATTGATTAAAATATATATAATCAAGGTCTGTAAATTGGATTATTCTGATTTACAGCATTAAAAACACATGATGTTAATTTTACTCTTCATGAATCTATTTGTTGTCTTAATATAGTATAATCAATGTGTTAATATTTATGTAAACGTACGGGCTGGTAGTATCTGGCCACAACCCCTAACTACTAGGAGCCGAGGGCAGTAGGACAATGTGATTCCTGGCACATAATGGGTAATGGCAAGCGTATAACTTAATGTTGTTTTTCATTAAAGTAAAATGTAAAAAACAAAGCAAAACAATAACTCATACATAGAGTGCATGTTTCCCACAGTAAGACGCACAATGTCACTGACACACAGGCACAAAAACGCCTCACATCAATGCACAAATCCTTCACATCTAAATGCACTTTGTCACTCTCAACTCTCCACATTTCTTTCTTCTTTCTAGTCCTGGGCGGCCATTTCTCTTCAACTGTCTTGTGCGTTTATTCCTTTTCATCTATTCAGCGTCACAAAGCAGAACCTGTTGATATTTTGTAAAGCTCCCAATGACTCACTGTATGCTTGTGCCGTCCCATTCTCCCACTCTGTTGGTCTCTCTCTCTCTCTCTCTCTCTCACACACACACACACACACACACACGTGCACACACACACACGGAGTAGTGCTATTTGAACAGCTGTGCTCTGCTCTGCATTTTTATTAGTGCCATTGTGATGGAGCTACTCCTGTCATTTTTACCCTTTCTCCAGGCACTCTTTTCTAAAATCACTATGGGAAACTATGGGAGAATTCAACTTGCTCAACCCTAATGGTCTTGTGGTGGCAGCAGCAATTAAATTGTGTTGCAGTTATTCATTTTAGTCATTTTTACATTGGTCACTATGACAATTTTCAAAAATCCCTTATATCACTTGAGCATGAATGGTGAGATTTGCAGGTGCATGATTTCTTCTGTGTTAGACACACACTTGTACTCACCTAGTGTCCTGGACATAACTGGCAGAGCTGAACTCAGGACCAAAATTGATACGCAGCAGCCAATGATCTGCAAATCAGAACAGATATAAATAATAAATGGTAATAATAATAAAGCACATTTAACACACTGCATTATTATAGAAACAGAGAGGGAAGGGAACAGATTAAGCGGCGATGTGCATTCATGTATGATGTGTGTCCACATTTACACACCACTTGAGGTTAAATTGGTTCCACATATTGTACAATTAGTACCTCTAAAGTTGCTCATTACCAGGTTCTCCCCATTGTCCTTTCAAGTCCTTTCACCGAGGCGTCATGGCTAGTTAACAAGCCCCACCACTCCCAAACTCATTATCAAGTGAATAGGTGCCACCGTTGGCCAAACAGAGCACACATCCTCCACCCCAAACCACCCTGAAACCCCACTCTCCCTCTGATGTACAAGAAAGGAGCTTGCACTGTGCCAGTGTTTGCACTACCCACAAACAAATATTGGACAGATCAACTAAAGCCATTGAGAGACCCTGAAGAAAAAGCTGGAGAAGACTGGAAGAAAGTGGAAACAGATGAAACATAGGGGGTCCTAAACACATCTGCACCCTGGGACCACCAATATCAGCACCCTCGCCTCCACTTCACCCCAGCCCCTCCTCCTTCTTCTATCCCATTTTTACCGTTGTCATGGTTGTGTCATCCTTCCTGGGAGTGAGGCCCTTAAAGACGCGCAGGCTGTAGAACCCGACAACAGAGGACACCATCAAGTAGCTGTTCAGCAAATCAATCAAGGACCAAAACACATCTCTGCTGGTAGTAAATCAGCTTCGTTCAGTCGTTTTTTAAATGTTCCAAGTCTGCACCTTTTCAGCTATTATAAAAGGTGACGAAACAGCAAAACGTGTCTTCCGGAAGGTGTTTGAGTGAACTATGCCCTGAGTAAACAAAGCTGGCTTGAGAATGTTGCTCTTGGCCATGGAGCATGCTACTCTAACCTGGTAGGGTCACTGAAAGGATACAACATGAGAATGATCTCCAGTACTGCCTGAGCCACGCCAAATGTGGATAGAGAGGTGTTTCCAATGCCCCGATCCTGGAAGACACAGAGACGCAGAGGAAGAACTGGGTTATTCAATGTCATCACACACACCAATCTTATATAAACACATCACAAATAGAAGAGAAAATGGGAAACGACAGCACTGCAGGCAGTTCTGCATACACATGCAATTACAGAAATCCTGCAAAGTACTCGGTGCATGAAGAATTTCCCCACTTGAGAAAAGACAGAATCAAATTGGCTAAGTAGTGAATGGAACAAGATGAAAGAGGCTCTTTTCAAATCACTGTCGATCATACAATATGTGAACAGGTGTTCAAACAAAAAACGGCACATTGCTTACGGTAAGAAGAGGGTACAGGCTGAAAGCACGCCAATAACATAAAAACAACAAAACAAATACTTCAGCAAACACACAAGCCCCCCCAACCCCCTCCATCTCCCTTAGTCACTCTGGAAACTGGAGGAGGAAAAAGGCACACATCTACATACGCTGCGCATACCAAGCATCTGTGTTGTCAAATGATAAATATTTTCTTTTGTCAAACAGGGTACCGGGGCTGCAATGAATGCGGCGCTGTTCACAGAAGAATCAGAGTTTTGTATAGGGGCACCTACAGTGCGATATACTGTATATTACATCAACAAGTAAGAAGTGACCATTTCAATGCAATATAGACTTATAAAACACACGGTGAATTGTTGTTTTACAATGTATAGACATTGGTAATAGGAGGAGCACAGCCTGAAGAAAAAAAGAAAGCCTGACAGGTTGTTTCATGCCTTTTTATGCAACTGTCATCTGTTGGAGCTTACTGCAGAGCCACGCTACAGTGCTCTCTCGCTTACACGGAGAATTAGCAGACAGCATCTGATGTCATTTATTAATGGAGGGAGGGGGCATGCATTAAGATTGTATGTGCACTCATGTATGCAGTGCGCACGGAATGGCTGGCTTTCACAGTGCGCCTCCTTTCAACTCTTTTCATTCCAGTCGAGGAAGGTTGATAGAGTGTGTGCATGCGCGTGTGCACGGGATTAATTTTTGTGGCGCGCAGTGGCTCAGTCAGCAGATGCATCCTCGGCATTTGTTGCTTCTAGCATTAGCACCTCGCAACACCTGTGCATGGGTCTTGCTGTCAGTGGTGGACACGCACACAGAGACGCGGTTGACAGGCATACACAAGGTGTACACTTCACGGTTTGACCATCTGACTTCAGGTGAACCTGGTAAATGGGGCAACTTTTTGATTTAGTTTTACACACAAAGAAGACATCCACTTGCTTTTTTTTTGTTTTGTTTTTTTAATCAAACATCATAATCCTTGCCCATACTAAATCCTTCCCAATTACCCACCAGATAATTCCCCCAGTAATCTCACATCTAAAGGCCTAGGTAGATGCGGTGGTGATAAAAGTAATTACATCATAAATAAAAGTTAAAAGCCAAAAGAGGCGTCATTAACTCTTAAGCACAGAGTTTTTAAAGTGTTGGTGTCACTGGCGGCCAAATTACAGCAAATGCATCTGTCCTGAAAGTGCTGTGATGTTGAGATCAACACCTAATACTTTTTTCCTCGCTGGGGAAGTTATGTCTGTGTCCCTGTAGTTTTGTTTTTGCCAAAATTAAAATGACAGAAAGACATTCTTGGGAAAATATAGATGGTCAAATGTAGATGATCCGGTAATATTTATTTCTATTTTCTGGCACTGCAAGTAAAGTTGATAGTTTTGCATCCTCATATCGTCGACTGTATTTTCATTGACACATTCATCCTGTCATTTATCATTTAGATTTTCTTCAAGAATGTCTTAGTCAGAAATGGGAGAGACTCCAAAGACACTACATAAGGTTTGCTCCAATCCCGCCCATATTATAGCCGTATCTTTAGTTATCCAAGTAATTACAGCTATTACATCTTGCCATAAAAATGTCACCATCATTTTATCTAGTACTAAAATGTAAAGCCATGGACATTAATTGGCTAAGACTGAAAAAAGTAGCCTTATCCACCGACAAAGAGACAGGGGTAAGGCCATCTTGTCAAATCATTTCTTATTTCAGTAATTAGTTTTCCATTATTGGTTTTAAATGATTTTTTCAAACCATTTCCTCTAGATTTTCTTAGTCTGAACCAGACGGCATCAGAGCTACAGATTTTCATCCTTATGTAAGTTGCTTCTAAACATTGGTACGCATCAACAATTGACAAGACCATGAACTCTGTGGCCCTAATCTATAATTCCATTCTATAAGTCTTTGTAGTTTGGAGTTATTCATGTTTAGTCACAGATATGTATAAACGTAAATGAAGCATGTCCTGCATACATCCTTACAATGAACATTCAGATGTTCAGTTTTTCTTTTAAGCTTTTTCACAAGTGAGAGCAGGTTCATGTTTGGCTAAAGGTGCAGATGGACATAGAACAAAGGATCATCAGCCAAGACTGAGACGTCCAATGTTAGTGAGAAAACTGCACTCAAGTTGCAGCTAATTGTCCATTTTAGAAAATATAGTGTCAAGTGCTGTGGCTACCACCGAGCAGGGCCCGCAGTAACACTTTTATTGGTCCCTCTTAGTGCTTGTTCATCAGGCTGTAAAACACCATGTATTTTGTCAGCTCCACTTCCCTTCCTCCTTTCCCCCGCTGTTTCTTCAGCTTCTCTACATCTTGCCCATCTTCATACACCTGTTTCTCCTTTGCTCTTTCTTTTCATCCCCCCTTGCTCCCCATCATCCTTCTCCACCTCCATCCTCCGCTCTGTAAAGCTGAGTGTGGTACTACTCAGTATGCTAAGGGCCGCATTGGGATGCTTATTCGGGAGGGAAGACAAACATTGACACAGCACTTCCATTGTGCTCTCCCCCACAACAATCAGAACTTCGGGGCCTCATTTGACTTTCCCACAGTCTGAGTCTCTTGGCTTCAGCGGTACCTTGAGCCAGCCCCTCTGTTCTGTCTACTTCTTTATAGCACTCCTTGCCAGACACTGTATGAGTGACTTTAAGGGAATTTCTGTACTAGAGGGACAGAGAGTTTAATAGCTTGGGGGTTAGATGGATATTATATCAGTATTGATCGTTTGGAGGACGAGACCCTCCACCACCTGCCGACTTATTTCTTGTAGTGCTGTGAGATCACAGGTGTGGCACCCATCCAGCTCAACAAACGCGTAAACCATTTAGTGGGGCCACACTGTCAGGGAGGACAGCTTCAAGCTGCATGACAAGTGTAATTTGGGGGATTTTCTGCAATGCGTCATGCCAAAGAAAACATCTCTGCTCAATAAAATAATTGGAATGTTGAGGGCAGCTGTGTCAGTTGCCCGCGAGACGCGAAATGAAATGAGGGAGAAATAGGATACATTATGTTGCCCCTTCTCAGACAAGAATGCAACCACAAACACACAGACACGTGCGCGCACACGTACACACACCTCTGTCATCGAAGCTGAGATAAGGGGAGCTTAAAACACATTGCATGTTAGACAGAGATGAGAATCTCTAAGAGCTATTGCATACTCAGGTAGCAACAGCCTTTCACCTGGCCCTGTCTGCCTTTGCTGGAGAGGAAAAGCCGCTTTTTTGCCTGATGTGGACATGAGACATGTAGCTTGATCATTGAATCTGCACACTGCTGTGAAATGACTTTCAATGAGCTTCCCAAACAAAACCAGGAGGATGAGGTTTGGTCCTGATTAACATCTGGTCGGGTCCTTTCTTCTAACATGCACCTGAGCATATCCGGAATTTGATTTATGTCTCCGCCAGGAACATGGCAGGTCAGATAGGAAAGCTCATTTGCAGTTTACATTCTGGGTGTGCGTTTGTGTGTGTAGAGGTAGCAGTGTACTTCATTTACAGTCAAATAGGCTTACCGCAGATCCCTTTGGCATGGCAGTCTCATCCACCAGAAGGTAGAGGACATTCAACACCACCATGAGAACGGAGATTGTCTGTAGATAAAAGAGGAAAAAAATAGATTCTCTATAAACTATCGATCAGAACCTAAAAATGATCAAGACTTATGATACATGATTAACTTTGGAGTCACGTGAATTCCCAAGTTTGAGCTATGTTCCAACATCAAACCTCTCAAAATTTGAACAATGCATGTGTTGTCTGACGTACATGCCTTGCCTCTTAATGTCATATGGCACAAATAGGATTCCCACACTATAATCCATCCAAAATCACAGTTGTTGCAGGTAATCATTCAGCGTTTTCTTAAACAACCATTAAAACAAAAGTAGTTCCCCACCCAGGAGATTGGAATACTGAGAGAGGACGGGGATTTCAGGTGCATTGTGTTGCCTATGGCCAACAGCCAGGCTGTATACGCCATAAGTAAACAGTTTGGGCTTAATGATAGGTCAGTCTTTACTCACCGTTCCTGTGAGAAGTATCAGCATCACTGTTGGATACAACAAGTTCTTCTCCCAGCCTGACGCTCTTTTTCTTCTCTCTGTGGGGCCACAAGAGCGAGTTAGAACAAAACAGATGCAGTTTATAAAAAAAACCCCCAAAAAACATATATGTAACCAGGGCTGCTCTTAAAAATAATTCCTGTCCACTGCATATTTCTTTCTTCAATACGAGGTAATAGAATCAAACACAGGGAAACAGATGGAGGGAGACAGGTGAGATGGTGAGAGTAAGATACAGCGACAGGGAAACGCACTTGACTATGCAGGGCCCTTTTCTCTCTATGTGCAGACCTCTGTTTAACTTTAAGTCGATACAACGGTTCGGTTTCCTCCATCTCCATCGTAGGCAGCATTTTCAAACGCTGGTTAATTAATGTATTGATCAAAGGCAACAACTGAAACCTCGATGCCTCAGGGGTTTTTGACGGTTTGTAAAATTTGGATTGGTCATGAGTGTGTGTATCAAAACCAAACACGATCTCACTTCTGATCGCAACCACCCCCCTCAGGGTGATATAGATTTCACAACCTTTTAAAATATGATGCTCTTCCTCTTTAATTAGCCATGCTTATCAGTGCCTTAATTAGTGGAAACAATAATAAAACCAAGATAAAAAGAAATGCAAGAAAATTAACAATGTGATTTATATTTTTCCGTTGTGAGTGCACGTGGTGGGCAACTACCGTGACAGATGAAACATTTCAAGTTCATATCTTTATCTACCTCTCATTTCATCAGAACATAAATCACTGTTGTTGGCATTGCTGAGTGTTTGTAGACTCTTTTCTGTTTTTTGGACTTTTACTGTGGCCATAGAGTGTGTGTGACTGCCTTTAAGTCCTTGCCATATTGACTTCCTTTCTCCATTTCCAACCTTGTTAGTCCTGCTTATTCTCAAAGTGCAGCCTCCCTGCCCGCCTGAGAAGTTTGCCAAGTGCACTTTATATGCACCATCCTTCTAAATTAATGACATCACTAAAAGGCTTGCTACAATATAAAGTTCGCATCTTGTCCAATATCCTAAGTGCCTTTGTGCTCTCCTCCCCCACCCTGCTCCCCAAAAGGCTCGGGCCTCATTTATAATATCCTAAAATGGATGGAAAATTATCAGGAAATGTTGGTCCAAGTCCAAATTAAGAAATTAAGGCAGACGGGGAGAAAGCGCTTGCCTGTCAGCAATATCTAAAAAGCAAACTTCCTGGCAGATATTTCAATAGTAATTCAAAGTCTAAAGAAAAAAAAATATCAGCCCTGTGAGAAAGTATAAATACTTACCCAATTTATTCCTTTGATTTCTAATATTGTCCAATTCCTTGTTGAGCTGGTGAGCAAAGCTTCCTCGAGTGTATGTGTACGTGGATGATCCTACAAGAAAAATGTAGTAATTCAGAGGTATTTTACTTTGAATTTCATGATCACATATCTTGAACATGCGTACCGTTACTGATCCACAGTATTTTCATTAATAACTTCTGTCAAATGCATACAACTGAGAAAAGTGGAAGATGTCCTAATGCTACAATTACGAAGATGTTAACCTCTCAATGTTTTTGTCTTACCTCACCATATGGCATTTGATTTATCTTTAATAAGCAATCACATCAAAACAAGTAATCCTCCTCAGAACATAACAATGTGATCTTAAACAAGTAAAAATAATCTCTTGTGTCAGGAGCTGTCTAGCACATGCCACAACTGGTTGAGCGGGTTGGAGAAGACAGCAAGGGATTCTCCAGGAAAACCACAAGGCTAGCTCATTTAAGGCTAATTTATCTATTTTACTCTGTTTTCCTTCCAGCCTTGACGCACTAGCATAGAGGCCCCTCGGAGTCAAAGTGGAATAGTATCCATTTGCATCCCCTGGGGTCATTGGCAGATCAAGACCAATTAGTTCAGTGTTACACTGTTACTAGCGTGCAATAAAAATACCATCTTTCATCTTTGTTACAAGAGTGAAGGACCAATCACTTTGATCAAACCTTTTTCTCCCCTCTGTTATTATGACACACCCTGTCTGGATGGGTTTAAGTAGGCAAAGTGAGAGATAGACAGGGAGAGAGAGAGTTAACAGGCTTGTCTGTGCCCTCGCAGGTACCTGTCCCAGGATCTAAGCAGGGGAAAGTTTGAACCCTCCGAGCAAATGCAGTCACAACACAACAGGAAATGTCACGGGCAGTTCAACAGCTCTTCTTCTCCAAAAAATGAATCGAACACTCTCCCTCGGGGTAGCCAAATCTGCTCAGCCACAAGTGCAGTAATCTATCACCCATCCACACAACATATCCAAACATGGCTGTGCCTGTTGCACAGGACAAATAAATCATTGATCAAATGAACATAGCCATGAAGAAAGGGTGGGTCTTACTACAAACAAAGAGCAATATTGTCAATTGTTCAAAGCAATAGCAGACCAGGTTATGAGTTTAAACTACTGAAATCAGTCCAATCAGAAGTTTAGTGTATATACTTTGTCTGGCAGCATCGAGTCAGACTGAGTTACAGTGAGGTGGAGATGCTGAGCGAGGCTTCTGGCAGCGGGAAGGCCTACAGTAATTCAGCATATCCTTTCCAACCTTCACCACTGTCAAACAATTACGTCATCCGCGAATATGCTAAACACCATGCTGAGACAACAGAGGCACTGGCAAGGTCATTGTGCCGCATAGCATCTGGACAGACACTCTGTTGGTCTGTTTATCAGAACAGAGGGGCCTGAGAGCCAAGACTGACAGCAGCACAGCAGATTGGGTCTTGAGAGGGCAGTGTGAACAAGCGTGTGTGTGTGTGTGTGTGTGTGTATGAATTTCCCATCGCCTGTGCTGTAGTACACTCAAACACTCCACATAGATTATATTATAATGCTATATTCACATCTTTTGGCTCCATCTGCCGGAAGTCATTCATTCCAACAGAGACCTTTTGATGGACAGCAACAGATTTGGCAAGAAAATTTTTAAACTCTGTCAACTATGGTCAGTCAACTTAACAGGAAGTTGACTTTCAGCATAGCAATTGTAAATAAATCTTAATTCCCACACAACGTCCCAGGCACAATGCTTGCATGGCCTTAGTGAGGATAATTCAGCTTGGGTGTGTTGTAGCTCGCCCACAGGCTAGGGGCTCCAGGAGCACAGTTATAGTTACAGTTTGCTATTTGCTATGCCATGGAAGCTTGGTGTAGCCAGAGAATGTGGGAGAAGTAGTCACTGTGTCATGATGTCTTCGACGGTTTGATTCTTTTCTGGCCTGTTTTCCTTTTCACCTTATAATTTTCCATATTTGAACAGTCAATATATTAACATGCATGCTAAAACTTTGACAAAATAAGGTTTTTATTCTGATGTTGTTCGTGGGCACAGATGTATACACTTGATCAGGAATTAGCACTAGGGGACCTGATCTCAGTTAAGTAAATATTCCCAAAACTATGATGCGGTAATCACCACCTGCCCTGACTTTTGATGTATGGATTTATGCTAACACCAGGATTAAATTCATATCAGAGAGATTGGTACGGGGGTGCAAAATTTTTCCAAAATTTACATAAAACTCACAATGTGTATGCTTAAAACTAATTTCCCATTTACTGAATTTAACAAAGGTTGTCAGCTTATCTGGCAAGGTAGTGGTGTGTCTGGCATTTATCATGTTTTGGGTTCTCTATTATTGCCTTGTTAGAGACAGTAAACACATGTGGCCAGGTTAAGTCCTAACCTCCTGATCTACAACATTATAAAATGGTCTAAAACATCTATAAACAGGTGAGGCAGGCAGACATTGCTCACCCGTGAACTGTACCTGAACCACAGTTTCCTGAAAGACAGACTAGCCTTCAGTTGTACCTGTGTGTGGGTGCGTGCGTGTACAGCAAGTCCATAAAGACATTCTTAGCATGTCTGCTCAGCACAGGTTTAAACTTCCACTCTTGACGGTCCTCCTAAAACCCAACTGTCTAACAGGCTTCGATGGACTGCAGCTTGGACACAGTGTACTGACATAGATGTTGACCTCTGTTTTTGTTTTTTTGCCTCACAGTGACTTGTGAAGATCAAACACTCTTGGAGATGATAGGGAACAGATTACAATTATTCTACCAGTGTGTTCAAAGCGTTTGGCATGAGCCCTAGGGAACCACACGCTTTGGTGGCAGTCTATAGACGTGGTCGGCAAAGCGTTCAAAAACATGCTTTATCAAGGAGGGATCTCCTTTACCTCCCTGGTTTGAAAGGACGCTCATCCTCTTCATTTAGTCACATCTGTACACTTGGCTGCGTGCATGAGTTAATATTAAAGTAGGTTTTGGACCCTGGCCCAAATACTTCCTGCTTTTTGAGATAATTCAATGTCAAAGGAGGAATTTTGAAACACGGCAACAAACAAAAAGGAAATGCAGGCTAAAAAATAATATCACCACCTTAACCTCAAGCTCTTTACCCTTTCCCTTGGCTTTCAGGGAAAACCACAGTTTCTTTTCTCTTTTCAGAAGTCGCCGAAAAGTCATTGATCTTTATCGTCCACAGCACCAAGCCAAAAGTTCTTATAAAAGATTTAATTTCCATCTTATTACCCAGGCTGCCGTTCTACGCCTGAGATCAAATGGGGCAATCATTTCGGCAGCAGTGACAGTGGCACAGGAGTGTCTTAAATGAACCCTTAAAAACTTCTAAACATAAAATATGGTCCTTGCCATGGTGGCTGCTTTGCCCTTTCGCACAAAGTTGGACAGTAAGAAAGCGGTGGGAAAAGCTTTGTCAATCTTGTGGATTTTTGCAAGTGTCTGTGCGTGTGTGTCTGGCTGATTTTTCAATACTAATTGACTCCAGTGTGGCGCACTCCATCACACCCAATAGGGCAGTCACCCCCCTCCCCTCCCTTATAATGTGCCAACACGTCTCCCACAGACGTACCGTTTAATCTCCTCTGAAGGGTTTCCTCTTGCAAATGGATGCAGTAAATCTGCTCATCCAGGTCCTCCAGGATCTGAAGAGGAGGGGGGAGAGGAGGAAGAGATGAAATGGGTTATAATTAGGCCCAAAGTGGGACTGGAGAGATGGCAGATGGGAGGATGAGTTGGTGACGTATTTGTGCTCCTGTGTTGCTGGAAGTGGTTTGATCTCCCCTGACCAAACCACATATAAACTATGCCCATAACCAAATGTTTACTCACTGTTGGCTTCACTATTAACTGGCCCATGACAGTGAACATCCGAGACAATCCCACAGGAGTGCACACTAGACAGGAAGTAGAAAAAGAGCATGATCAGACACCAGCTCGATTATTTTGAGTGAGCTGAAGTAATAGTAAGTAATCAGGTAGTTTTGCACGTCAACATATTTTGTTTAGTTGTTGGGTAAATTGAATGCCTTACTTAGCAAAAGCAGTCCTCCCATCAGAGATATGCAAGAGTAGAGGTATGGTAAGTAGAATTCCCAGAGATCTGTGGGAAAAAACAAAACATAATATAAATAACATATGATAGACATAAATATTTAAGACATCTCTCAAAAAACATACCATACAGTGACTCCATGCTGGCTGCGTCATTGTCAATTAATGCTGATGCCACCCACACTATGCCCAGAATGAGCAAAGCCAGAAGGAAGAGCATCACAAAGGTCTCTAGAATCCGCGCCTTAATACCCTACGAGACAAAAAATGTAGGCAGAAGAAATAAGTCAACCTTTTGAATAAAAATAGTTGTTGGAAGCAGATACTAATATCACATTGGATTTTTAGATTAAGTCATGCATTCAAAAATCTCATGTTAAGTGACCCTGATTTCGTTAAAATGGTTACGTTTCAGAACTGATTTCACATCCTATTTGCTGTAGTTACAGATTAAGACCATGTTAATGTATATTACTCATTCATACTAGACAGTGCCGCTTCCATTCACAGGACACAAACATAACATAAACGCTCCCACTGATTCCTGCATAAAACAGCTCTGTTATACACATATTGCGGTCTATAAAGTGTCTCTAACAGGGGCCAGCAGTGGCAGAGGTGAAATTTAAA
>OMNV01000402.1:46571-69737 GCA_900303265.1 Brotula barbata | reverse complement strand
GGGGGGGGTGCCCAAGGAGCATGATGCATGACTGGGTTAGCTACTGTCTGCGATCGAGAGCAGGCCTCCCATCTGGGGCTGATTAGGAAGTCCCTTCACGCGGCCGTGTCCCAGGCCTTGCAGACGTGAAGGGTTTGGGGTAATTTGGGTTTTCCGGGTCACAAACCGCTGAGTGGTTAATAAAGTCCTCCTCTACCTGTTCACACAGCTTAGAACCCACATCCCCCCACCCTCACACGCTGGAGAGCCAAGCCATCTAGCACTGTAAGATAGATAGGCATTCTTATACACAGTCAGGGAGGTTAAAAAGCGCATGCTAACAAGGGTTCTCTGCTTTTAGAGAATTGCTTAAATTGGGTACAGATGAGCAATTTGTTAGCAGCTAACATAATGGCTGTGTGGTTACTGTTCAGTATTTGCCAGCAGGTAGATGAAGGGGGGTCTCTCTTTGAAAGTTCGCAGTTGTACAGGACTCCTTTATTGAATGGAAATGGTTTCAATATTGTAGATGAATCCCAAAAGGATAGCATTTTTTAAATATATTTATTTATTTATAATGGGAGTCAGTTTCCTGTGCAGTGAACCTAACATTGCTCATCCAAAGCACCTGTTCTCTTTGCTGCATACAAAGTGTACTTTTGTAACCTCTAATTTACCCTATAACACGTGTAAGCTTTTGTAGGCCATATGAGAACTTTATGAACACTATGATGGCTGCATAAGGGTCGCAGTGGGGATGGATGTGTGTGGATGATTGCCATGCGCATAAATTGGAGTCTTTGTACTATTAGTGATCTTGAGATTTAAGATTATTCTCCAATTTTGTTCATGGCTGACGGTAAAGATTTCCTGTCACTTCCTTTTCACTATTACTGAGCAGTCACTACGCTTGCCTCTCGCCTCCCCTCACAGTGATACTGTGAAGGAGCTTCAGTGCAGAATTTTCTAGCACATAGAAAGGAGAGAGAGCAGGGTCTGGAGTGCCCCAGTGTGGAAACAGTGGACACTGCAGCCACTAGGATGGAAAAATTAGGCAGTATTAAATTTTGAAAAATTCTTTGGACTGCAACATGAAAAACATATGCAAGTATGGTGATAATATAACTTAATGTGGCATGGAAGTATACAGTATGTGCTGTGGTGCTATTTACAAAGTCTCAATCACACTACAGAAAGTAAAATATAACATGGTATTGGGCACTGCTTTTGCTGACTGCCTCGCTCTTTGAGCACATTACCACACCAGACAATTGTGTAAGCGTGCACTCAATCTAGCATGAGTGCGCTTGATGGATGCCGCAATCTAGCATCTTGTAGTTTATCTCAACTGGACATTGGGGGGGAAACACTCACCACCACTGAATTAAGAAGAGGGAGAGGGAGAATGATAGAGAAAGGGAGAGTGGGACTGGTGGAGGATAGGAGTCGACGTCTGAGCACATCTCATTCCCCAGAGGTAGGAGAGGTGAGAGAGGAATGCTTTCAGGGACTTCAGCCACGTCCCACACGCACTCTCTTAAGGATGCATCAGGACAAGTAGAACCCGCAGACGGGACGTGTGTCCGCTCAAGCGCGCCAGTCCACCTTAACAAGCCGTCCATGCCATGCTAAAGGTGTATTCCCTTTAGACTAGGCCTCTCAATCATTAATAAGACTCAAATCATTACCCATTCAGATCATTTAGGGCAAAGGCAATGCTTGTCACCTCCCTTACTATCATCCCTGGTTCCTGCCTCGCTGGAGGAACAATCCACACTGTCAGAGATGATTTGGCTCTATGCAAAAGAAACAAGACTCTGAACTGAGAGCTCCGATTGGTTTCCGTCAGCTAATCTGCATGCATGACATTGCACATTGAAAATTTTGCTCATCCTTGCTTATTCTTGCAAGAAAAACACTATGAAGCCTTTTGTTCCTCCTCACAAAGGCAAGCGTGTATAAAGTGTTCTCTTCAATGGTCTAATAATTCTTTAAAAATAGACTTATCAAACTAAGCCATCACCACTGGTTGTAGATCAAACGATCTACCAATGAAGGAGGAAAGGGAGGAAAAAAGAAAAAGACGTGCCTTGGCGTCCAGAGCGTCCGTTGAAAGTTTCTATTCTTGCTATTCTAAATGTGTAACTATCTCTAAATATAGCAGCCCTGAAATATTCAGCATCCTCGATCCTCATACAGACATCGAGTGAGGGGTTGGTTAACTGCAGCTCAGCTAGAACAAGACTGGAGAGACTTCCAAGAAATGAGTGCAGTGGCTGGAGAGAACAGTCACTGCTTTACATGCAGCATCAAGCAAACGTGCATGAATTCATATGCACAAGACACACAAGCACCCAAGTAAATCAACCAAAATCACCCAATTACGCAAAGGCACAGAGGGCCTGGAAACAGTTCAAAAGCTCTCGCCTAGATTGTGCTGCAGAAGAAAAAACTAAAAGCACAATCTGCCACTGTCTTTGATGTAGTGCTTCAACTGATGAATCCAGCAGAGTTCACCTCTGGAAGCAGAACGCCACTGTGCATTAGTGAACAAGTGCGTGAGAGAGAGCGGTAGGGCAGTGGGGAAGGTACAGGCTACGCCGAAACTGGGGGGAAACTTTGTAAGGCAGACAGAACAGATCAGTGACACAAAGATAGACAAAAGGAGAAACTTGGGAGACGCGGGAGCTTCCTAGTAGCTGCCATCAATCGTTAGCAGGTCAGCAGGCAGTGACAGAGATCGTCCTGCGGATCATCCTTCTGCTCACTGTCAGGGGCGTGTGGGACAAGGGCCAAGAGTGTAAGTGAGGGAGGGGGCAGGGTCCTTTTTGCACCCCAGCAAAAGCACTGCAGTCTTTTATAAAGACACACCAGATGCCCTGGGACCTTATTAGTGTATCCTTCAACCAGTCGGCCACAGCACAACGACCGTGTCAAAGACAGAAAGCAGAGGAGAGGGACACACCCCTGTAAAGCTCTAGAATAAACTTCTAAAGACTCTTAATAAGACTTCTTAATAAAACCCCAAGGACACAGAACACGGGAAATTATCTGCATCACATTGTGTTGCTGAAACTGAAAGAAAACATTGCTGTAGAAGCCATACTTCCGAGTTATTACTTTGGTGAAATAACTCTTTGAAACAGGTCATTCTGCCATTCTCACGACTGATTTACCAGATGAGTCAGAAAGCTGAAGAATTTAAATGAAGGAAGCAGCTTTGGTACTTCCGATGTTTGCCTAGCTTTATTTGCCGTCCTACAGTGACAACAGCTTGTTCTGATTACAGCGAGGTGTCAGACTGATAAGTCTTCAAAGAACAAATGACTGTACCTTGTGTTTTGTCAAGAAAGGGGACGTGACCAAGAATACAGATTAACCCATCAAGAAAATACTCCATCCCTGGTAAACTGGCGAGTAAATGACTTAGAGATGGGGTTCTCTAATCTACACGTATGTTACGAAATACTTTGATTTAAAATTAAGCAGAAAATTAGGTCCAGACTGACCTCAGCTTAGGAACACATCACTTAGTTTAGTAGGTAAATCACAGTCACGAGAGGAGGGGAAAAAATCCTCAGCAACTTGCTTGTTCTTTTTAAATTCCCAGTTCGAAGTAATATGTTGCCATGGTAACGGACGTTGTAACGGGCAGCTTTAGCGAGACATTGTGACCTTAAAGGAAGGTATGTAAACACTACTTTATATTCTCTGGCTGGCCCTGGCCGAAAGAAGGCCTGGGAAAAATGTCTGCATGTGCAGGAGATTTGAAATAAATATCCAGGCCCCCATTGTGGAGATCCAACAAAGAAGAGTATCTTAGTAACACCACGCGGGTTTGCTCGGCGAGACGTTTTCACCCTCCCCTCCCTCCACAATAAACACACTTCTCATCATCGGCGGTTTGGGGCTTAGGATGAGATTGATGAGGAGTTTCTTTAACTACCAGATGAAACCTGTTGGCCCTTTGCTGGGTCAGTCAGGGGGTCAGACTCGTTCCAACTCGTTTTCAGGATCAAACACCTTTCAATACTGCGGGCAAGGCCAATGCAAAACACATTTGAGATTTTATACGTTTTTTTTTTTTCATATAAAACCTGCTCAAATGAAAAAGTCCATTGTAAACTAAAAACAACTAAGACTGGCTGGATTCTCCGACATGTTCCGACGTAAACTGAGAAAACTAGAAAACAGGCCATTGTCTCATTTTATCTAACTGAGGTTTATGAGTAAATATACAGCTTTACATAAACTAATCAAGCGTAATTAGAAATGAATTGAACTCCTTCGAGACAAACTGCAGTCTTTGTCAGAAGACGGCAATCATGACACAGATGCTCTCATCATTATAACGCCATCTACTGGTGGTGTAGAGAGCCCACTTCGAGAAAGAAAAACAGTAAAATACAAACATAAGCATTTTATAAGGATTCAAAACTGGTTTGAAGTTATGCCAGTACCCTCAAAATCAGCCCGACAAGCCCCAGTGCTTAATGTGTATTATAAAACATATATAACAATCTCAGCCGCCTCAGCGATTCAGCTCCTCTGTATAGATTTGAGAGCCCGGCAGTAAGCAGGAGACATTTTACAGCAGCAAATAAAGCAAGATCATAACATCTGACATCAAGACCTTAAGTCACTCAGATTCATCCACAATTTGGACAATTTGTTTAACTATTAATCATTAAGGTGACAGAACCTCTGAAGGGCTGAACTGTTAACTTTCTGGCAAAAAGAAAAAATCCACATTTCAATCTTTATTCTGGTGGCGTCGTTTAGTACATCGTCAAAGGTAAACACAGCCACATGAGAAGGCTGACTTACAAGATTACAAGTGAAATTCATCATTCACTTCATTTCCGCAGTCAAAAGGACCTCTCAGTGTCATAACGTTAGCCCAGGAGGTTAAAATGCCACATAAAATCTTATGTCATTGTGGTCTAACGCTGTTACTGGGAAAGGGATAATATCACATTATAAAAACCTGGATCACTGTTTTACATTCGGCCTCATAATTGACTCTGCAGGCCACTCGGTCTTTTAGGTGAAACAGGAGTGTCACCTCCACCCCTTCCTTCGCACACACACAATATATACCTTGAAGTGCAGCTCAACATTGAACAGTGCTTCTTCTCGGACAAATTTATGGAAGATAAGTAGCAAGAAACAGACTTGCTGAAATGAAAAAGAACAAAAAGCAAAAATGCGACAGAGAGGCCCTCATCCTGCTTCCTACCCATCAGGGCCTGCCCTCTATTGAAGAAATCCAACCGAAACAAATTAGTAGGCTGGGGGGGGGGAAAAAAAAGACCTGCTATAAACTACAGTACAGACTAATTTTTATGTGCTTTTGCCAGGAGGGACATAAACCAGAGAGGTTTCAAACTGTGACACAGGATAGAGGTGTATTAAAAGTAAATCTTTCCCCTCCATTTTGCGAGGCTCTATTGTGCTGTCATGTTGTCGCAACTTTATGGACGTTCGGAACACGAGACTCCAGCCTCTTTTTGTGGGTAATCAATTAAACAAGGAAGTTCGCTGAGCCTTACAACTCGATTATTAGCCTGTCCTTTTGAAGTTTTATTTTAGGGGGCTGGGAAGGGGGTGACAGAGAATCAGGCCTTAAATCAGTGGGGCCGATGCAGCAGTGTTGAAGCGTTTGCAGCCTATGGCCTTATTGGAAGGGTTTGTCAGGATGTGGCGCTGGGCGAAGACCAGATTCAGACTTTCATGGTTAATGAGCTTTCTGCGGTGGCAGTTACGGTCAGTGGCGTGAGTCAGGGAAAGGGCAGGGACTAGGCACCTGCTGCTTCTTGGGCTGTTGAAAGACAACCTCTTGTACTGATATACAGGCAGACAAATACACCAGTATAAATAACCAGAGTTCCACATTTGATAATCATTCTCAGGATTTTTATGTCTTTGTTCTAGACAGTGAGAGGCCTGCAAATCACAGCAATAAATGACAGAAAACTGGATAAACAATAAGTATTGTGTAAAGTTTATGCCATTCTAAAGTCATTAAACATTGAGGATTTATACCTTTTTTGATCCGGCAAATCCCTCAGACTCCAAGAAGAAATAAGCAAAGGGCATCAGGACAAAGAGACATAAGTTGGAGAATAGTGATACCAGGTTCCACAGGCCTGCAGAAGCCAAACACATCACAGTCTTATAGTCTGATACACAACTGTTATAAATCAAACGTTATTTATGTGGAGCATCTATTCATTATTCCAGTTTAACAATGAGACAGGATATGTATGAGTATACAGTAACTGTGACGCAAAGTGCCAGCATATACGATGGTTTCATTTCAGTGGCAGCTAAGTTATGGACTCTGCTGCCCTCTGGTGGGCGTTGGAACAACTAACGTCTAAATAATTTAACCAACCTCACATTTGATATGTAGTTAATTCTAAGGACAACAGAATTCCAGGTTGTATTTAGAATTTGAGGAAAGACTGTGGCTTTGAGGTGTAGTAACTGCAGAGAAGTCAGAATCTCTGCTCTTCCCTAGATTTCAAATATTCTCCAAGTTTCAGAGCACAAGTGGGGGTATTGTTCTGGTGGAATCCGTATCATCTTCAACACAAATTGAAGGCAGAAGGTATTGCATTTGTCACAGAAATAGCATTGGTTCATCGTGTGCTTAAAGTAATTCAAATATACCAAATTTAATCAGCGTCAAGAGAGCTGTTCAGATGTTAACTTTCTTTGAATAAATGCAATACTTTATTTCTGATATTAATCCACTTTTAATCAACATATAAAGAGCAAGAAAGGTAAAAAAAATAAATAACAAAACACGCATTGTGGGATCTACTGACCATGAATAAGGGAGCCGTTGAGCCACTGAATGTAATAGTTTTTGGGGAAGGAGAGGAGGATCTCGTTACTGATGATAGAGAAAGGCAGTAGGAACACTGCGCCACCCGACACTGCCAGGGTGAAGGTGCATAGGTACAATCTGCAAATAAGAACACATAGAAATACGAATGTGCACACACACACACACACACACACAGAAAACACATACATAGGCTCTGCAAGGTAACAATGCAGACATAGTCAAGTGAATTTAAAAAAAAAAATTTATATCAGATTATATTGTAGCAATTGTTTGGTTATTTCAGGATGATGTTAGGATTACATGACATTAAAAAAAAAGATGATTTCTATTTATATTGGGGTGCTTACAAAGAAGCCAAACCAAAGGAGGAATTAAGTTATTTAGTACCACAGAGCACTTAAACACTGGTGTGGTGCAGCATATGGCCATTTTACTGTCTGTGGATTCACTCTTGATTCCTTTCCTCAATCATCCACTCCTCGCTTTACCTGTCCCTGCTCCAGTGCTGGAACAAAAGACGTGGATTGGCTATGGATATGGGACTGCCATTTATTGAGATTTGTAGGCGGCGGAGGAGTGCACCATCTGCTCAAATTCACCACTTTGCCATATGACTAAAGAAACTCATTAGTCTGAAATGCTCTCCATAGCTGGGTTGGGTCCTTAAGTACCATTCTGCTCAGTGGCCCTAAACAGCACATGGCTTCCACTGTGTGCGATGTGTTGAACTAAATCAAGAAATATATTAAGTTTTCCACAGTGGTGGATGTGTCAATCTGTAACACAGTAGTTGTAGGAGTGGTGATGAATTTCAGTTTCAAATAATTAAGCAGAAGCTCTGTTAAGTGTCATTATGTCATTAGATTTTTTTTTCACAAAAAGCGAATTATACATCTACCATGAGAAAGGATTTCGCAGTATTTAGCATAGTCTCCCTTGTTAATGTCAGTTTATTTCCTTCTGTTGATGGCTGACATGAAAGAAGCCAGAGTTACATTTAATAAAGAGAAACTCGATAGCAACTTGTTACAATTTAGGACAAGCAATAAACTGAAATTAGTTTCACTTACGATATTCTGTTGACGACAGCATCTTCATCCTCATGGTCATCTATAAAGAAAACTACATCACTTCAGTCACAGGACACTGCATATTTACAGTGTCCTTACTGAAGATACACATGTCGATGCATTTGGAAGATGCAGCATTTAGGATTTATTTAATTTGAAACACATTGCCTGAGAAAGTCAGTGCCAAGTCATCTGCTGATTTCCCACCCACATCCTGCGACACCTGTATGAATTTCGATATTTTTTGTACTGTGGTGTAATACGGATTGAGCTTTTTAGACACGGCTATATTAAGATATTTGATGTTTGGCAGTTGTATGAGATGAACTACCCCTTGAAAAAAACCATCAATTGCCAAACTCATAAGCACCTAAAAATAATATTGTTAATGATATTCAAGCATGAAATTGAACTGAATTAAGCATTAAATTTGAACCAAATTGTACATAAAGCTTAAGGTAATGACAAATATCTTCCATTTAAAAGAAAAGTAAACCACCATGAACTACCCAACTGTTGATGACCGTGAATGCCTTTTTTGCTCCAAAAGCAGAAATTAAATACTAGCAGAGGTAATGTCACTTCATCTTTTGTCTTTCACTGTTCTGCTGTACCGTATGTGAGGTCACTGAAACACCTGGCTGTAAGGACAAGAGCAGCCTATATTTCTACAAAGCTCCAGAGAGGAATTTCTGGAGCAAAATGGTCTACTTTTAAAATAAGACATGGGAAGCTGAGGTGACCTGGACGTACTATATTTGTCCTAGAAAATGGGTTACAGTTCATAATGCCTGACAGGGCCTCTTTGTTATTTTTTTCTCCCTTGTAATTTTGTCTTTTTTGATGGGCAGTTACGTCTGTCTGCTGCAGCTATATGCTGGGTGAGAGACATAACTGAAAATTAAGCAATTCTACCTGAATGTCAAACTTTTGTCACTTGTTTCTGGGATCATCACAATACACTGTGGCATATCTGGTAGCAGCCACTTTGGCATAAACACTGTGACAAACTGTTGTGACACACACCAGAAAACAAGTTGGACTGAATAAAGTTCACTCAGATACTGCGCTGGCCAAGGCAGATTGTTCTTGCAAATTGCATTCATGGGTGTGGTTTTTCACACACACTTCTAATACCTACTCGTCCACAAAGTCCATTCTGTCTGTCCACAATGGAGGACTGTATGCAAGTGAGCATGGCGTGAAAAGACAGCCGGATTGATTTCCACAGGGCGTGCATTAGAAATCCGCGTTACAGATGCTTTAAGATGCTTCACGGCCTCATTTTGTGATTTCTGTTGCCATGGTGTGGGAGTTTGATTCACAATTCATCGAAATACTTACCACTTTTTCTCTTGTATCTAGTTATGATGCAGTAGGACACAATGTAGAGCACAGCGAACAGAAGGAAGCAAATCTGAAAGGATAACATAACAATGTTAATAGAGGATTTACTGTGCTTTTAGATGATTCAGCCTGTAGTTAAGTACGACACACCCACATCAGCATTCTCTCCTTTGTTATTTCACATCTTATTATGGTCTTATGGTCTCTCTTGTGCGTTGAAAAGCATACGATGTCAAAAATAAAGGAAGAATCCAGGACAAACCCTTTTGTTACTGTAATGAACAGTTTTGTGTGTGTTATTCAACCTTTATACCCTTTATACGCTCCACTCACATAAGAACCTCAGACTCACTCCCATCATTCTGACTTTTCCAAAAGGCCTACAATATCTAACACCCACTGCTTTTCCAGAACTGAAATAACACACTATGGTGAATTTCTATTCTTTTACAATTATCTTTACCTGGTATCAGTGTATGTATTATGTATTTTTAAGCTTATTTTACCTTATCCATAGTTCTTGTAAAGCATCTTTGAGCATGGTATTATTATCATTATTATTATTATGTTGTTGTTATATCAGTCAGGCACTTGCAAGTGTGAAAACGGGCCAGCTACTGTGGTAAAAACCTACAAATAGTACTAAATATTACAGTACCCATCAAGGTGACAGAGTAGAGTTAATCACAAAATAAAGTTACTCCATGTCATCTCCATTATCAGTCATTTTGAATCTCCTGTTTATGCCACTGCCCTTTTACTGATGTTGAAACATGTACAAAGTCATGTGCGACTCGTGCAGTTCATCACATATGTGCGTGAAACAGTAGTGGGCTCTGGTCACGTGAATGGTGACCATTTGCCTACAACTGCATAGTCTGGTCAAACTGCTAACAAGCAGTTTGAAATATGTGTTCCAATAAGAGTTAGCAGAGATAGAAAAGATCCCCTGTATATGCAAAAGTTTGCAAGTGATCCTGTTTGAATTAAATGTTTTATAATAATGTCCTACACATCATTAACCAAGTTCAGTTCCTATCTGCCAATACACTGCAATATACATCATCCATTTGATTATAAAACTAGGCAAGCCAGTCTTCGTTTTCCTGCATTTGATTATGTTAATTAGGGTGTGTATACATTCAAAGTGGTACAGAGTACTACTGCAAGGAATTTATTTGGTAACCATGACCTCAAAAAGATCTCATTCCACATTCCCCCTTCTACTGTGACAGTGACCAGGATGGAACTAATGTTAGAAGCTCCCGCTTCAGCACTTTACAACCTGTGAACATTGGCTGAGCTATGATGCGATGACTCAGCCAGACAAGAGGCAGACGGGACATGTTTCAGACAAACATACAGAAAAAGAAATACCAAACGTCCTCGATTAGCCTGCAGTTGTCTTCGAACTACGCTGATACGTGTGTTTACAAGCTACGAAGCTGCTGTGCTGACCGTGGCTTTAGCATATCCATGTCGAAGGGGCAAACCCAGAATAACACAGAATCAGGTGCACGGTGCTGATAAACTGGGGCAGACACAAAAAAGACAGCAGTCTGGGAACAGATAAAGCCACAATTACCATTGACCAGTGACGGCTGGTCTGTGTCATGGTCGCTTGATTACTTATCAATATATGATCTCTGAGAAAATACTGAGTTTTGCAGTTAGCGTTGAACGAGTCGTCTTCTCTTCAGCTGCTGTGCAGGGATCCATAACAAATGTAGCGACCGTATTTCACATCAATGTGATAAAGTAACACAAGCTGGAGGTGCGGACAACTGAATGTGTATTGACAGAATTTGATCAGGTCGAGCCATCTTGAGTATTCTTGCCAAAGTAAAGAGAGATACTCGCTGTATTCAAGTAATCTCATACGTCACCACATTCATTGATAATCTGAGTTTAGCATAAACATGAATCACAGTTTACTTTTTAGTTTAAGAGATTAAACATAACCTGATTAACAGAGCTGGAATCCTGTTGTCAACCCTAATTTCTTCATGATGTGTACCATTAGGTAGGATTATCAGGATGTTCTTTGTGCACAATGGAACCATAAAGAGGGAAAATAACATCTTACGTGATCGCATGTTTACAGCAGTGACTGATAATGACGTTATGAGTTTTATTTAGAAGACCAGCAGGAAAAACCATGCATACACTGGTTTTAAAGTCACAAACTAGATGAAAACAATCCGGACTACCTACAGGAACTTAGTTTTGCTGTACTACTTGTAACCCTATTTATTTTTGGAATTCCTGAATGTTTTAAACAAAAACTGATTAAAAAGGTTCCCTTCACTTTATGAATTTAAATTGGAAAGCACCATCTTTTAACTAAGTCGTATTTACAATGTAACTCGAGGAACCTTGGCTGCAAATGTGCAAATGTTCAAAGTAATTTTTAGCAATATTTGCATGTTTTGCTCTCGGCTACATGACTCAGTGGGAACATAAAATGATGTTTGCTGAGGTAAAGAGGTCTCCTCAGGCAAAGACTGTTGACATGAGATACTAAGACGGATGCTGAGCTGGCCTGCTGGAGACATTTGATAGTTTCTATATTTTAAAAGCGCCGATCAAGAGAAATAAAGACCTGTAAAAGCTTTGGTTTATATCCATTAGTTTTCTCCTTGAAACCCAGGAAAACACACGTCACACAAGGCGGTTTATGTCAAAGAACGTTGACCTAAACTAAGATAAGTAAGATCGGTTCTAATGTGCGCTTGCAAAAATAAATGCGTTTACTCGTTTTATGTTTGAGAGCCGTTTGACTTGGTAGAATTGTACATTTTCGAACGACAGACCTTGTTACATTCTGCTGTGTCAAACTGACAGGTGAAGCTACATGCTAACGTTTCCATTATACATTAGAGGACGTCGTTAGCCCGCTAGCTTTAGCCCCCCCATACGCTACTTACGATGTACTCCCGCACTTGGCTGTGAAAATTCTGCTCTCTGACGGTAACATCGTCTTCTTCCATTCTTCATATTGCAAATGCAAAAGCTGCACAATCGCTACATGCCAACTCGTACAACAGCGACAACTCCAGTGCGTTTCCTCCGCTGCGAGTTGAGCCCGTAGACAGTTGACAACGGAGGAAACCCGCTCCGTGCTAAAAAATAAAAACGCCCCAAAATAAAGTTCGTCATCACGGTGCGTCGGCTCTCCTTGCGCCCTGGAAGAAAATCGTCACGTGTCTGTGGTTCATGTCAATATTTTTGGGTATTTGGAGACACACGTGCATTGTAAGTTATTCATTAATGTCAAATAATCGTGCCTTCATTGTTTACGTTACTAAAATCACACCGGTTAGCCTAGCTGGTCTGCTATACATATGAGTGGGAAGCTAACTGTTTGAAGGTAAGGCTAATGAGCTAGCTCGTGTTAGCTAGCGTGAGTGAAGTAAGTGAGCATAACGCCGATATACAGTCGAGCTGTGCAAAAATGAAAGGGAATTGGAAGAAAAACAACAAGAAGAAAGGGGGCAGTGAGGTGTTGAAAAAGTATATGGTCGCAGTGGATCAGTTTGTCAAAAGCAAAGGTGGCCCTGCTGAGGCAGAGGACGGACGCAACTTGAGATTTGTGAAGAAGAAAAGCAGGAAAGAGTTACGCAAGGAAAAGAGAAAAATGAAAAAAGCCAAAATGAAAAATCATTACGAGGGGAAAAAACACCTCGTTTTGCCCGACAGTGGCGCTAAAAAGGCTGGTGTCGCTGGTGGTAAACAAAAACCTCGGAAAAAAATGGAAAAAGATAAAGAAGTGTCACAAGCACCCCCAGACAAGCCCAATCATGGTGCTGCACAGAAAACAGAGGACTCTAAAACACAGTCGAATTCCAAGAAAGTAAACAAACTCCGAGAGTCAAGGAAAAGGGCGCTTTTAGAGGCAAATGAAGATGAGGACAGAGAAATAAAAAAATTAGAGCGATACCTCGGGTTAAACAAGAGGAAAAACAAAAAAAATCTCCCACAATCCTTTGTGACTGATGGATTGGATTATATTCTGGGTGCGTTAGACTCTGGCTCTTCAGCTGTTGGGGTGTATGACAGTGATGATGACATGGATATGGCCAAAGAGAACTTTGAAAAACTGGATGAGAATGATCCTCAGCTGTCAGATGAGGATGAAGAACCAGAAGATGAAATGGCAAGCAAAGGAAGTGATGAAGACCTAAGTTCGTTTGATGGAGAAGATGAGAATGAAGATGATGATGAAGCAGTGGATGAGGAGGAGGAAGCAGCTGAGAACATGGAGATGGAGGAGGAGGAAGAGGAGGATGTGCTTGATGGGAGTGATCCAGCAGAACCAGATGGTGAGACTGAGGATGCATCAGAGCATGAAGAAGATACTCTTGGCACAAAGACACCAGGGTCAACAAGAGGAAATGTGAGTTGAGAGTCTCAAAATATTCACCTCATAATCATAAAAACACTCAAGTGTAGCAATTGTTCTCTGACCCTTTGGTTTTGGCGGAATGTTTTGTTGATAATAATGTCCATCTTCCAATGTTTAGGTGACCTCTGCAGCAGGAAAGTATGTGCCTCCCCACTTGCGTGACACTGGAGATGATAAACACAAAGCTGAGCTTGAAAAATTGAAGAGGATTGTAAAAGGCCTGCTGAACAGGTAACCACTAGTAAGAGATGAAAAATGCATTTTCACATTGTTGCTTTGAAACCCTTGGCAGTCATCCAACATGAAGTAATTAAAATGGGGGCATGCTTATATTATTGACTCTGTCACTAGCAACATGTCTCCATGAAATCCTGAGACAGCAGAATTGACTTGACAGCAGTCCTGACATGAGTGGGTTTGGCGGGTCAGGGTACTGATGCTGCTTCAGGTATCAATTTGTTTATTAACAGCCTTATCAAGAGATGAGCCCATTGGTCGCATTAATAGACAGGAAGAGCATCTGAGAACATGAACAAGGATCAGGTGCTGCCACCGCCTCTCTTTCAAACCAAACCTGAATAAATGTTAAAACTGCTACATCTCTGCTGTTCAGCTCTGCTGCATGAACTGTTGATCACGTTTTGAGTCTTACACTCAGATATAATTGAAACTGAAAGTCCTATGTTACGCATCAGTCAATAACCCATCTGTTTCCTGAACTTTTCAGGCTGAGTGAGCCCAATATGGCATCGATCAGTAGTCAGATAGAGGAGCTGTACATGAGCCGCAGCAGGAAGGACATGAATGAAACACTAACAGAGGTGTTGCTGGCAGCCTGCGTCACCCCAGCCCTGATGCCCGACAGGCTACTAATGGAGCATATCCTGCTCGTTAGCATCCTCCATCACAGTGTCGGGTTGGAGGTAAATGCTGTTTCTGTTTGTCAGTTTATATACATTCATTTAAATCCAAGAGGATTACTGATGAATGAAGAAAGTTAACAAGAAAATATAGTTGTTGTGGTGTTTGTGAAAATTGCGTTCACTGTTTGTTGAAGTGAAAAGACTGGAAGACACAAGCCACTTTGTGTGAGAAATAAATACTGGCTGCTGACCTGACACTGGATGTTAGACCTAGGATTATTTATTTAACTTGGCTGCTTTCACACGTCTGCTTTGTAACATATTGCTCCTTTTAATTAATTGGAAAGTGACATCTAATGCCTCTGTTTCCCATGCTGAAGGTGTATTAGCATTGTTATCTCTCAGTTGTACTGACATCCAACCTGACCACACACTCTCATTAGTATAATTAGCCTCAGGGGATAGCTGGCATAGATTAGATAAGTGACAAACTGAGTGATCTTTAAGTTTTATTTTATCCACAACCTTCACATAATTAGAGATTAGATCACATCATTAGAGTACAAACCAAAGAGAATGAGGAATATAGGAATATATTTAAAAAAAACAAACACTGTAAAAGCCAGAAAGATGAAACACGCAGAGCTATAAAACACAATGTAAATGCCTTTAAACACTGGCTTTACATATATTAACATTGATAAATCCATAAGAAACATTAATAACAAATGTCTAATATGCACTTTTATCAATTTGCAGGTAGGAGCTAATTTTCTGGAAACCGTTGTGCGACAGTTTGACGAGGTGTACAAGAACAAAGAGGAAGGAAAAGAGTGCGACAACCTGGTTGCCATTATTGCTCACCTCTTCAACTTCCAGGTGATGCATTCCCTCCTCATCTTCGACATCCTAAAACGTTTTGTCGGAGCCTTTACAGAGAAGGACATTGAACTCACTTTGTTTGTGCTGAGGAATGTTGGCTTCGCCCTGAGGAAGGACGATGCTATGGCGCTTAAAGAACTTATCTCTGAAGCCCAGCGCAAGGCCAACGACATGGGCTCAAAGTTTTCTGATCAAACCAGGGTAGGGCATGAAACAGATTTATACTAACCTCAATTACTGTAATAACTCTGTTACTTAGTCAGTTTTGGAGGCTTACCATGCGCTTGTTCATGTGTAAACCTGTCCTCAGGTGCGTTTCATGTTAGAAACGATGTTGGCTTTGAAGAACAACGACATGCGGAAAATCCCAGGCTATGATCCTGAGCCAGTGGAGAGACTGAAGAAGTTACAGAGAACTCTGGTGGGTGATTTCAATTTTCTGTTGGTTTCAAGCAACCTCATTGTCCATGCATACCGATGACTTTTAGACTGAGTTAAATAGCGCTCACCTACACCACCAGAGGGCCCCAGAGTCCCATCCTTGCACACTGTCACTGATGCTTTTAATGTTCCATAATTGTGACCGGTTGAGAATTGTGATATTACATACTGTCTCGCTTGCCGGGTTGCTCTAATCATTCTAGCATATTTTACATATGTTGTCTGCCCGCTAAGTGCCTGTGTGTGACTAATTCCTAGTGAATGTGTTGCTCAGATTAACCGGAGTGCAGCCGGCACTGACGTGAAGCTGAGGGTGTCTCTGGATAATCTCCTTGCTGCAGAGCAAGTTGGCCGCTGGTGGATCGTTGGCTCGTCGTGGAGTGGAGCGCCCATGATCAGCGATCAGGGCGACACGACATCATCTCAGATTACCGCTCAGGGACAGGTACTACAGAGGTGGTGTGCACACTGTGGCCCATTACAGATCCATATAGTGCTGTGTAGCTGGTTTAGAGGTAAAAGTGATGGCCTGGCTAGAGTTAAGATTGGACATTGAAAAAATAATCAAGCTCCATTTTGTATTTCAAGTTCTGATGATCGAACATCATATTTTTCATAAAATGTATTGCTTTAAAAATATGCTCCCCTCCCTCAGGCTCCAACTAAAATCAAGCGAAAATTGTGTCTGTTGCTGAATTACGCAAATAATCTGCAAACATGTTTTGACAGTTAATGCGGCTTAATTGCATTTTAATGACGATTTTCAGTGACTTGCTTTCATCTTAATGCTCTATGTACAAAAGGTAGGTATAAGACATTATCTGATAAGAAAGGTTGGTCTTAGCCAGCAACGTCGGTGCTTTGAAAGGTCTGCTTGTTCTTTCTAATAATAGCAAAATTTCCCACTTAACTGTTATCGCTGTTTGTTTTGTTTCAGTTTAGTGCCAAAGTTTTGGAGCTGGCTAGGAAACAGAGGATGAACACCGAGGTCAGGAGAAACATCTTCTGTGTGCTCATGACAAGTGAGGATTATCTGGACGCATTCGAGAAGCTGCTGAGGTGTGTAATTGCCTGCCTATATATTTTATTACTTAGCTGATTGACAAGAAATTACTTATACAGTAGATAAGTTCGTGTGTTTATTTACTCTAAGCAATGTTTAATTTTCCAAGTGCTCCAGTCTTAGCATTGATAAATAAAACCTTTTATTTTTTTGCAAAGGATGGGCCTGAAGGACAAGCAGGAAAGAGAGATAGTCCACGTTCTGATGGACTGCTGTCTGCAGGAGAAAACATTTAACGCCTTCTATGCTGTGCTGGGAGAGAAATTCTGCTCCTACGACCGCCGCTTCCAAGTAAAATGACTGACGAAAACTGTTCCTTTATGACAGTGCATAAAAAGTAACTCTACGTACAAAAGACTGCCAAACAAAATCAACTCTATACCTACCATACCATAGACTTCATAATATCATTAAATAAACTGGCACCAATATAAACTCGAACAGAATTGTAAAAAAAGATTTTAACAGCGCTATTTATATCATAGATCGCTGTTGTTTCTTATAAAATCTCATCATATCTGCAATGAACACATTTATAGATATACATAAACAATGTCCAAAGACACTCCCATCACCTATAACCCAATCTCACATGAGTCACCGTGTAATCCACCTCTGTAAACATTTCCAAACACAACTTATGTGGGCAGAAGTGGCTCGGTACAGAATTGTTGCTTTAAATGGGAAATTTTCATGTCACCTGCCGCTCTAGAATCCAGCGCTAAATTTAAGCAGTACATTTACATTGGTTTTAAAACTGTATTTGAATCATACTGTGATTGTACTGTGCTTGAAGCCAAAGTAGTTTGAGGAAGTGATTTATTTTGGAGTAAGACACCTCTCCATAACACTTCTGTCCTTCTGTATGACTTAATCAGATTTTTGACTCAATCGCAGTACAAACAAATAATCCAGAGTTTTGAAATGTGTTAAAATGGTTGGAAGAAAAGGATTTCATTTCCTGATGGATGTGTGTGACCACCCAGTCTTTGTAACAGTGTGTGACCTGCCCATGGCCTATGTCACACCTTAGCAGTGTGGGAGCCTCTCACACCTCTCTCCTCTGATATTATTTGACTCTCAAACTGTGAGTGCAAACAATGGGATTGACACCACACTTCCTACTCTGCTGCCATGCAGGGAACTGGTCCGTATCAGAAACTGATAGTCATTGTCTTCATCAAAGAGGTGCAGCCGGAACTGGTGGGAATGTTTGTTTTTCACATGTAAACTGGATCTGCATGGGTGGGTCACATCTGTAGATAAATCGTTGTTGTTTAGCGCTGTTAATTGTTTTTGAGGGATGTCGCTGAGCTGAATGTCGTTCGGCCCAGTCATGACATCTTGAAAAAAAATCTGTTTATGTTCAATGTGAGGTTTTTCTGTTGTAAACCAATGTGTTGATCCGAATTTGTATGCTCCTAGATGACTTTCCAGTTCAGCCTATGGGACAGGTTCAGAGAACTCCCCAACCTTTCAAGCAGCACTTTCAGCAACTTGGTCCAGCTGGTCACTCGCTTCCTTCAGAGGAAATCCCTCTCTCTGTCCATACTGAAAGTAAGATTTTGTATCGCTTTAAAGCCTTAAAAGTTATAGTCTAATTAGGACAATAAACTGTTTCTTCTTTTTAAGCATCGTGTAAATATAATCACTGTCACTTGTAATATACAGTATTTCATGTTGTGTTTAAAATGAAATCATATAGTTTTTTCTTTGTAGGTGATCGAATTTGGGGAATTAGACAAGCCCAAAGTGCGCTTCTTACGACAGGTGCTGACCAAACTACTGAAGGAAACCGAGCCGGAGGATCTAGCCGACATTTTTGGAAGGTGAGTGTCATCATGTTAACCTCTGGTCCACTGGTCCGCATCTTGTAAAACCACTCCTCTTTAAGGCGAAGCAATCTGTGAGAGTCCAAAATCAATGTCTCTCATTGTTTCCTATCCGCCAGGATTTCAGGAATCCCTCAGCTTGGAATGCTGCGGGAGGGCTTGAAGCTCTTCATCAGCCACTTCTTGCTGAAGAATGCTCAGTCGCAGGGAGCAGCTGAGCAAGCAGCGCTGCTGTCTGAGCGCGCCCAGGTCGCCACCAAAGCCATGGAGGCCAAGGAGGCTAAGCTGAAACTGTAATACACACACCAACACACACACCTGCAAGTTGAAACAACTACAGAACAGATTAACGCTTGTAGTGAAATTCTTATTACAAAGAGCACAAATCTACCTTTTGAAAAAAGAAAAAAATAGGTACTTTTGAGCTCTTGTACAGAATTGCTACCGTATTGATTTAATTAACTATATTAATATTATTTTATGTGCTGCGGTTAAATGCAGGTAATATTGATTCATCTTTAGAAATCATGATCAGAATTAAGATTACAATTACCATTTGCATTTAGCAGATGCTTTTATCAAGCAACGTACATACATACCATCAGAATAAAAACACTTTTCATATTTTACATATTTCATCTACATGCGGGTGTTTGTATTTTTTGTAAATAAATCAATGGACACGTGATGAGGACGTTGTTGCCATCTCACTAAAGCAAAGATATTTTTGAATCTTTGTGGTGAGACAGAAACCCGTTTCTCTCACCGCCTTTTCTCTTTCTTTTTGTGCCTCGTGTTTTTATGAGTCCACCCGCTCGGAAGCTGCATAGAGCAAGAGTTAATGTGAAACTGTTCGGACACCTGGAACCATTCATCTGAGCTTAACTGAGTCTATTTACTTACTGACACAGAATAATGCACATTATAAGGAAGTCTTTTTCAGCCTCAAACACTAGTGAATATTTGTGTTGTTATCATTCAATTGATATTTCCACTTGGCGACCGTGAGCGTGACGTAAACAAGAGCCGAGAGAAAATTGAAACGATGGGGCCGTTCATTCAGTGTTTACACGCCCCGACGAAATGACCCGGTGCTTTGACTCGAGCTTATTCTGTTTGCCGGCTGACACCAGCATCTGCCTGCATATTTAGCATAGCAGAGTCATTCTGTTACATTTGATACTTGCTCCTATTAATTTGTGCGGCTCGCATCAATCTAAGGGAGGAGCGAGGCCTGAGGTCAGGAATCGGCCAGCGAGGTCAGCCAGCGGAAACATCCTTCACGGACACAAAGCTCAAACTTCTGTGAAACGTGCGCAAACCAGTTTTTTTTAACTCCAGACATCCATATGAGCATAATCAAACATACTGTGGCGTCATTTCCATCAGACTGCTCGGAATTATGGAGCGACTGATGGCACAGATAATTTGTGTGCGAAAAGGGTGTGATAGGAGATCAATAGGCTCACTGTGCACTCCATACACTGGCCATTGTGTGTAATCATGAGCCAGACAGTTGCCATCGGCTTTACCTGGCATGTTCTTGGCTTGACCCGCAGCTGAACTTTGATTTAGTCTGCTAACGCTAAGGTAAACAGCTGAGGTAACTGACAGATCCCTCAGTAATCCTGATACAAATGGCAGCTTATCAGTCAACCCTGCTACAGTTTAACGCTGACAACTGTGGGAACAATAATAACAAATAAGGGCATTACACCGCCGTGCTTTTACTGTGTTACTAATGCATGTGTAAGTCTATGGAGGGGAGAGTTATTGAACTCAACGGTCACAGCATAGACACGGGACTGACTTCATTAAAAGATTATAAAATGAAGGAAAGGCGTACTGCATTGAACAGCAAAGTCAATTAACTGATTACATGTAACACACCTTCGATAAATATATGTATTATGTACAAAAGACTTTTGCATTTGAGAACTTTATTGTGCAATTTATAGTCATTTTCAGCCAAAAGTCGCTGGTACTGCACTATATTTTAGATTTTAATAAAATATTCCCTGTTATTCTTGTGTCTTTGTTGGCCAATTAAAAAAAAATCCACTGATTAAAAATGTTAGTAAAATGTAGTTATTAACTAAATATTACATCACTAATTGGATAAAATAAAATAAAAATAATTAAACAAAACAATGAAGATACACTTTGATTGGGTTTACCTGTAATCCACAGTTTAAAAAAAACAAAAAAAAACATCCTCAAGACTTCTGGTTGGCTGACTACTGTTTTATTATGATTAACTCAGATGTATGATTGATATTAAACTATACTATTTAATCAACCAGTATCAGATGTAATTCACTTTGCCCAATGCAGGTATTGACTTATTATTGTTCAAATCTGTGATCTATTTGGAAAAAAAAAGATTGGAACCTCCTATCGCTGCCAAATAAATTGACACAAATTTAATTGCTTTCCACTGTTTTACACAGGGATTAGTTGAGGGTTCATTTTGAAAAATTAGCATTTCGTGTGTCAGTCATCTTGATCGAGTGGGAAACATTGTTTTAAGCTGCTGCATTCTGGAGATGTTTGGCATTCATTTACCAGTTCCGTAGGCTGTTGAATGGATCCCTGTGGTAAATTGTTGAAAAGCCTCTAAAAACATTGCTACATGAAGTTGTAAGTTTTGAAACATATGTGTTCATAGTTGCCTCGGGAAGTGTTTCCGATAAGACGTCTGGATTTTTAACATGAATTTGATAAGAGAATGCCGTGAAGATACAAGGTGCTTCAAGGAACGTTAGCGCGCAGTGAAATTGATTTTTATAAGCTGTTGGCATCATTATGGCGTAAAAGACAGATATGTTTAGCTTTTAAAGTGCCATGCATAGCATTTATTTTTGCACAGTGTCCCATCCAAAGGCCTACAGAACAGGTTAGTCAACACCAAATATCCCAAAAATTCTACAACTAAATAAAAAAGTTCAGACTGAAAATCTTGACATTTTGCCAGATTTACGACAATTATATTTTCTGTACATGTTATCTATGTATTTACCTAAATATGAATAAATTAGAATAATGTAAATTTTAAAACTAAAGGTAGACGTTAATATGTTTAAATTAATAGAAACCTTATTTTCCCTAAACCATAACTTTGAACCTCACCACAAGCACCCACTGGTGATACATTATTAAAATTATATTAGACACCCATTTTCTTAAATCCAATGAGGACAAAATGCCAATATGATATGATATATTTCACAATCTTGTTGCAAATTTCTTTGAATCAAGTGGAGCTATGATAATAAAAGTCTATTCCAAAAGTATGTTATAATAGCACGTATCATTTATTCAAGCATAAATAAACTGCAGTAAAATAATTATAACCTGTCGGTACATCCACATAAAATGCTAAGGAATCTGTCTTAATCTAGGTAATAGTTAAAAAAAAGAAAAATCTAGCTCAGGGTTTGAAACGTTGTCACTTTAATTTGAGATAAAATGTATGTTTGAATAAAATAGCGGGTAAATTAAAATATATATGTGTATATTATCTCTATTATGTTATTTTCCCTGGGGGCCGTCTTTGCTGGGGGCACATGCCTGCTTTGCCTGAGAGCTCAGTGCGCCCCTGCTCCATGGGCTAAACGAGGTAAACAGCAGGACGTTTCTGTGCTTTATTAATACGAGCCCATTGCTAGTGTGGTGTGAAATGTTTCCTCCGTCCTCCTGCCTGCCTGCTGTTTGCTCTCGCTGCACGTTTGCACAGATCCGACAGCGCTATTAGCAGTGATTCCCATGACCCGAGCTGTCAGAGCCAAGCCGAAAAACACAGCTCACAGCCCGGATCAGACTTCCAGCACGGCCGTAAATCATCCAACAGAGCCGGAAGAGCTACCAAAGTCCAGTGTATTTATTATCTTTTTTATTTCTTACAAAATTCACATCGTTTGCACCAAGAGAGACGCTATAAGGAATAATTTAGCATGCACTGGTTTTTATAAATACAGTGTATAAAAATAAACATAACATTTATTCCAGCGTGATATGACACCATTATAACACTACAAGAGCAAAATGAGGCCTAAGACAAATGCAGAAGAGCGGATTATTTAGACGTGTTTGTTTGGAATATTAGCGTCGACAGACTGACCATCACAGCAGGGGATGATTGAAAAGTCCTGAGCCCGTTGGCAGCATTTTGCACATATACCATGCGAAGAAGTCACAGATGGCAGCCTACGTATATTGCTGAGTGAGGATGCGTCGTGTGCGTAAAACTGCCCGTTTACTTGTTATTATGACAGGAGGATCATCTACTCTCGACCTACATTTTCTTCATTTTTATTACAAAACTGCACATTAATTCCACGTAGGTGATTAGAGGTTGGATTACATGCAACTGCATTTTTACGTCCCCTCCCCACAGTCTCCACAGAGCCACCACCCCCCCCACTCCTC
>OMNV01000402.1:30088-46551 GCA_900303265.1 Brotula barbata | reverse complement strand
TTAAGGTTGTGGGCTGATGTCACTGGTGTGATTCCTCTCGTCGTCCGATGAGCAGTCCGATGAGTTGTAGAGGAAATTGTCGCCTTCGTCATCGTCACTGTCCCTGAAGTCTCTGATTCTGCCGTTTTTTGAGTCTGTCTTATTGTGATAATCCGTCTGTTCCAGTCCGTCAGATTTCTCCTGGCCGCTCTTGGTTCCTTTTTGCTTCTCGGCCTCCTGGGCGGCCTGCTCTTTGGCCTTCTTACTTCTCTTCCACTTCATGCGCCTGTTCTGGAACCAGATTTTAACCTGGAGGAATTGAAAGATAACAATAACACAAACCCGTTTTAATCGTTTAGAAACAGGCTAATTGGTGGTCCGTCTGTGCGTCAGAAGTGCGCAATGGCGCCCAAAGGCCGCTTGATTTTTTGGCAAAACGCATATTTCTGACGGAATGACGTCAGGAATCCCACCTCACAGAAGTAAAACTTAGTTTCACTTTGTACTTTTTTCATTCCTTCGACGGCTTTTTTGTATTTTCCGTTCACGTGAATATTTGCAATAATCAATACGAACCCGAAAACAATTCAAATGCATAAATAAAAGATTTATCAATGAGAGGGCCTTTAAATTTTGTAAATGTACAGGAACTCGACAAAATCTACATGAAAACCAATGAATCGACCTTATTTTCCTAAAACGTCATAGTGACCCTTAACCCGTTGCAGACGTGCGTCATTTGAAAAGATCATATGCTCACTTCCTTGAATCTGATGGGGGCAAAAATGCCGGTTTAATGACACGTTTCTGTGCAGACGCATTACCTGGGTCTCCGTCAGCATGAGGGACGTGGCCACCTCAAAGCGCTTGGGTCGTGACAGATACTTATTGAGCTTGAACTGATGCTCCAGCTCCAGCAGCTGCTGACTGGTGAAGGCGGTTCTCGGTCTCCTGCACTTGCCAAGCAGGTTGGACTGCGCCTGAGCTGCAAGACACAAACCGAGCCATCACGTCCACGTTCGTCCAAAACCCAAAACACATCCACGTAGATAAAAAGAAGACACCAGCTCATCATCCGTTTGCGCTTGTGTCATTTTTTGCTGTATTTGTAGTTGTTTTTTTGCATTGCGAATTTGTGAGGAGTCATGATCTGCCCCGAAGCTGCAGTTGGATCATGGTTAAATGTTTTAAAAAGCTTTAGGAAGCGAAACTTGCACTTCTACAGAAATAATCCTGGCGTTTATATCGATCCAATGCGGCTGCGTGTGCGCGTCCCAAGATTCCTTTCAGTGTTTAGAGACAGCAAACCTCATGTATACGAGAGAACAGCAGGATTAAGTCTTTAACCCACTCTGTGAAGAGCTGAAGCCCATATGTGAATAACAAAAGTAATAAAATACAAACAACAGGCCCACGTACTGCAGGCTATGATATTCATTCCTATTTGCGCTTGTTTTGATTTCCCATGGACCACCAAGTCTGTCGTGGAGAGCTGTTATATTATTAAGTATAATATTTAACGCAGTCTTATGAATCTGTCCATAAAGGGCCCATTTTGCCTCATCGTTTTGGAACAAATCTGTCAGAAAGAGCAGAAACAAAAACGGCAGTATCTGCTGAGCAAATAGCATGTGGACTGTGGGTTTCACACTCCTGCGCCACTTTCCCACTGTCCATTATCTGTCCATTTTAGTTCCTCTCAGAAAAACCATCATCCTGTCACGGCGTCACTCACGCACAGGAGCTTCATGTACGGGAAAGATGGATTAAATGGTTATTTATGGTTATTTATGGCTCAGTGTTTGGCTCAGTGTTTGAAATCTGCTCTATGGCGCAGCTTGTATTGATGATTTTGATTTATTGTAGTAAATTTGCACAACACACAATGACTTGCTGTTAAAAAAAATCACATGAATTGAGTCATAAAACTACAGGGTATGTGATAACTTAAACATTTTAAAGTATGTAGCAGATGAAATTTTGTTACTCACAATTAAAATCGGACATTTTGGGGAGCATCATCCCGGCTGTGGAGACCCGGAGCCAGTGGTCCAGCTGGAAGGTGCTGGCCGTCAGTTTGATGGGATCACTGGCGTGGTGGTGATGGGAGCCGTGTGGGTACGAGTAGGACAGGGCAGGGTGTTGGCCTGTGAGGGCGGCCGCCGAGTAGGTGTACATGGGGTGGCCGTAGAGAGCCTGTGCGGGGATCCCCGCGGTGCTCTGCGGGTGTAATCCAACCATGCTGTGCGGACTGTTGAGGAAACCCGGTTTAGGAATCAAGCCGCAGGTGGAAATCCGCGGAGGAGACGGCGTCTCGGCGCGTAAAGACTCGACGCTGGTGCTCAGCTCCGGGGCCGTCACGCTTCCCGACACCGGGATGGAAGCGGAGGAGGACAGGGAAGTCACAAGAGCCAGCGGGGAGGTCTGCACTTTGGGCGCGTCGACCGCCAGAAGCGCGTCAATGCGGAAGTTTTTGGACTTCTCCATCGGGCACCGGTGCGTGTCCGTGTCGGTGGAGCAGACGGCGTTTTCCCACCTCTCCAAAGTTGTGATGTGGTCCGGAGTGTGAAAGAGGAGCTCCGTGTCACACTTAATCCCGCACAGATGGAGCCGATTGGTGCAGCTGTGGTCGGGGGGCCGTCCCAAACTGGAAGCACGGGAAAACACTGCGCCTCCGGCGTTACAAATGACGTAAACATGAGAGGAAAATTCACAAAACACACACACACACTCACTCACAAATATTATTCATTCACAGGGAGCGGCGATGGCCACTGGGCAGCATGCAGCCAGTTGGGCTGGATGAGAATTGTTTGGTTTGTGATGCAAACTATAGTTAAAGATGAAGTAAGTTCAAGTTCAACTTCCTCACTGTCACTAATACTTCTGACAGCCACCGCATATAGTTGAAAGGTAATACTGATAAAGCTCTAATGACAATATTTATGAAGACATATAATAATAAATGTTTTATAACAGCAGTTAGGCAATGGCTGTGTCTCCATAGTTGAGAGCCTCCTCAGGTTATATATATATATATATATATATATGTTTAGATAATGTTTCACACACAACTACCACAACTTTTGTCGAATGTTTGGAGTCCTTGGTTTTTATTTTTACTCTTTATTGTTACCTCACAAAGCCCTGGGATGAAAATGAGCTCAGAAGTCTTTGCTGGGTTTAGAAACGAACAGAATCAACTGAAAGTAATAAAAGTTTTGATGAAGACTATGTTTAAATTGGTTATATTTTATGGTGTTATGTTATATTGTCCTATATTTCCTACGCTTCATTATGTCATTATTTTTGTTGTTTTTGTTATTGTTGGTGTTTTGTTGTTATCAGGTACTGGATAGGTTGAATTTCCTTTGGGATTAATAAAGTAGCTCTCTATCTAAATTGGGCTGCCCCCCATTCAACTACACCAAAGGCTGCAGCCATAAACAAGAGAAGATAAGCGGGTAGATAGGGTTGATGGATGAATAAGAAAAAAAAAGAACGTGATGAACCCAAACTTTATGATGTTCAGTTTGTGTTGACAAATTAAATTATATTCTAGTTGAAGCTATCAAGAATTGCTGAGCGATGAAAGTAGAAGTTTGAAGTCATCATCTCCATTCATTTACACTGGGGAATTTTAAATGAAGTAAAGCGTGTTTAAATCAGTTTGTACATTATTGAAAATAATAAAAGATTAACGTTCTATTGACAGACCATCATGTCCCAAATGTGCTGAACGTTTTGAAGAAGCTTTGAAATTTCAAGGTTCCAAAAAGTGGCATTGATGAGAAAATGCGATACATTTTTCATTTTTTAATCACAATATCTCAAAATGTGTAAATGATATGAGGGATCTGCTTCCACTTGAAATAGTTGCGGGTAGTTTGAATATGTTAAATGTGCAATGTCACTTCTGTGTGAAAGTAAAATGCAATGGGAAAAAGTGAAAATGTGGAAAATTAGAGGATTTTCTGCATTCATTTTAATGGGATTTGGGATCTTTGCTTGAAGTTTTTAGGTTGATGTGTAAGGCCGAAAAAAATGACCAGAATAATATTATTAAAATGTGACAACAACACAGAGATGCGTTGCTATAGAAACACCCTCAACAAACACAAAAGAGCACTTACAGGTTCTTAACCCGCTATGAAAAAAGATTGAATGAATGAATCTCTGACATGATCTTATCAGCAAATCATCCGTACGGAGCCTTTGGATGTCCTGCACACAGATTTTGTAAAAAAATTATCCGTGAAATTTTGCACATTCAAAGCAACAAACTTTTCATGATATCGAAGCACTGATCAGAATAAGTCGCGTCGGGTGTCACATTTAGGCACTTGATCGACGAGGAGCAAAATTTCGTAATTGAAAGCCTCTAAGTGTGATGAGGAGGAAGATGTAATAGGCCCGCAGCTCCGGGCTTCTGCGCTCTAATAAGCCACTTAAAGTTAATGGAAGAGGAGGTCAAAATGAGAATTATTGACACCCCGTTGCCCTTAACCTGTCTACCAATAAAGCTGATTAGGTTTTGTCAATTCATCAGCTAACCGCGCTCCCGGGACGTTTATTTGCTCGGGGGAAATCAACAAGTCACCGGGTAGTTTTCAAGTAAAGGATCGCCATTTAATTGTGGACCTTGATGATCATGAGCAATTACAGAATGATAACAGAAAGATTGATGTGAGCGGGGACGACAGAGAGAAGGGGAGAGAGAGAAATCTGTGTTTTGCCACCAAACGTCCCCATAAGATTTATATGTATTTCTGTGCGTAAAAGGCGCAAATGCTGACGATGCGAAGATATTATTTAGTAGGTGTGATAAATTAGAAATGCTTTGACCCTGGGGTCTGGAAATATATCGTTCACTTTGATAATTACCCCTCGGTGCTCCTGTAATCAGACTTTTTCGCCTCTAAATGTGTCTTTTTATTTTTGTTTTTGTTTTTTTTGCGCTTTATTTTTCGCGCGTGTTCATGTTCCCACATTTGAAGGGGCTGTAGCGGGAATATTATGAATTATTATGATATCGCTGAGGGCTAAATAAACATTTTCACCTCTGGACAGTTAGCAGAATTGTTTAACGAGCCCCCAAAAAGCACAACACTTCAATTAAAATCCATTTTATCAGCTTTGTGCGTTATTCTAACAGCCCGAGTCCTGCTCGCCATTCGCCCGAGCTGCGCCTTAAGTTGTCCCCTCCACGGGTTTAATTTCATTAAGGGCCCCGCATGAATATTTCTATTAAAGCCGCGGTGAAATATGGAGCCATTTAGTATTGGCCTTCACCGATCACCCAGATTTATCGCCCCTTTTCATCACATCTAGGGAGAGAAAATTAATAAGGCCCCCAAGATAGAACCGGACCCTAAACCCAGGTCTTTCCTGAAAGCTGTTAATTTGCTACGTAATTACTTTCACAATTAACTAAAATACAAATCAAAGTGACAAATCGGGATAGTTTATAAATTAATTACCCTCGGTAAATGTGTTCATTATGAAAAGGCAATTTAAAAGGACCCGCAGTGTCTCTTTTACTACAATAAATACGTTCCGTTAAATTGGCACTAACGAACGCGTCCGTGAAACGCGTAAAGCTGCTTTTAAAAACATTTGTGACTCATAATCTTTTCCCCCGCAGTGATTTATCAGCGTGACGTCCCGCGGGCCGCTAATTTCTGCTAGAAAAAAAAGGAGCTTGATATCAATGTCAATATCCATATGAGACAATTAAAACTGGAGATGAGGATTGTTCCACTCACAGAGCGCCTACACCTCTGAGTTTTCTGAAAAATTCAATATTGCAGTCTAATTTGTCGGGGACGTGCTATCAATACACTTCGAATGTACAGAATATAGAATACCTGCGTCAACCCACGCGTGGACTGATATATATGGACTCAATCAAGTCTTATTGATGAAACCATTTGCCACTGCTTCATGCTTTTAAAGCTTTTATTCATTCAGGCACATACAGTATATATATATAAAATCGAAAATTATATTAATACATAAAGTATTATTATAGAAAATTCAGCTCCAACTTTATAATATATTGTAGTCACACATGTAAAGAAAAGGCAAAGATAATTGGAGAAAGAATAGAAAATATGCAACAGGCTTATTTGTTTTTAAAAAAAATGCCAAACATATACTGTATATACATAAATAAGTTACAAACGAGTACATATGAACTCATTTAATTTCAGTAACCAGCATCATTAATTGTTATGAGTCCCTTAATGTCTTCCATTGTATTGAAAATTTGTCCCAAGCTTTTCTAAGTCACAGTCAACACAACTTGAACGTATTTATAACCTCATTTGTTTTCGAGAAATATAACTCTATCTGCACCTTAATTTTCTTAACATAAAACACTGTTTGCGTTCGTATTTGCCATGAAACTGATAAAGTCCAAAGGAGTGTAAGTGTAGCCAGCTGGAGTGTGTTCAGAGTAAGACAGCCGACTTTCCATTGATAGCAGCGCCAAAACAAATACCAACACACAGTTCTCACATACAGGAATGTCAAATCTGTCAAATCTATAAGACTACATTCCATTATTTTGGAAGAAAAAAAATCTTATTAATTATATAAGTATTATAATTAGCAATCAATAAATAAATTAGAATGCATGTAATACATATATAGATGGAGCAACACAGGAGCAAAATGATTCAAAGTAAAGGGCTTGAGGATTGAAAAGCATTGCGGTACAGCTTTGTCTCCGACTCTGCCAGCATGGGTGCGGCAGGAAGGCTGTTCCAAACCTGATGAGCTCTGGGGACCTCGGAGCCATAAAGAGCTAAAAGTCATCATTTTTTCACTAAAATAATGAAATAATCTGTAAAATATAAATGCAAAGAAAGAAGGAGGCTAAAATGAAAATTACTAATCCTGTCGCAGCATGCATGAGAAGTGGCTGGAGTTATTCTAAATCAGACAGGTAAAAACTGCATTATCAGCCTCAACATTGTTGTCCCGAGGGTCTTCAACGGTCTGTGCTCAGCATATCTTTGGGAGGTGACACCGTACTCAGGTATGTTTACAACTATAATAGATCCAAGGACTGAGCCTTGAGGCATACCATATGTAATTAACTGTTTAACCCATTGTGTTAATACACAGTATAAAATTTGAATCCATCCATCCAAGCCGACATGCCAAGTCATGCCGCCCAGATTTTACTCTCTCTGGCCACGTTCTTCTGTTCTTAAGCGTTCCCAAGGCGTTCCAAGGCCAGATGGGAGATATAATCCCTCCAGTGTATTCTGGACCTGCCTCACGGTCGCGTCTGGAAACACCTCCCCTGGGAAAAATGGACAATAGATGATTTGGTTTCTCAATTGGCAGGTCAGTTGCTGTGACTACATACTCAATAGCAATAATCATAAAACATGAACAGACAACAATTAAGTCATTGATATTAACCCCTTCAACACTGGTAATTGAATACTTTAAGATGAGAAATTTGTATAACCTCAAACATCAAATTAGTAACATGCTCAGAGATACACCAGTCTTTATTATGTATATTATGTATATTATTATATTACCGGTCATTAAATTGATCTAAAATCCTTTAAACTGTTTGCCTTAACATTTTCTCAAGTGAAAATTAATTTATGAGTGCTTATAGGGTTGGTCCACCCAGGATCAGTTTCTCAGCAGCAGTGAATTGATATTTTACCTCAACATCTTTCAGGCGCCAAATTTTCATCAGAAAAATGATGGATTTTCTTGTACACCATCATGGTGTTGGTTGTTTTCTGCAGCCCCGTTTCTTGTTCAGACAGGGAAACAGGTGTACTGGGGAATTCCCTGAGACATTGAATCACACATGTACTTGTACTTGTACTTGAAAGATACATTTCATTAGATTTGGTGAAATGCCAGTGTTTCTACTCTCTCTCTTTTTTCTCCTCTTATGTTCATTTTGATGACCTCTCTTTAGACTTGAGACTGTTTTACTAAATAAGGTCATGTTGTATTTATGTTACTTTTGGTTGATTAAGATGAAAAGGCCAATGAAATGTATCCAAAACCCTTCAACCTCTTAAACTCAGAGATAACCATTAGCAGGTTAATCTTCGTTAAGCTGCTTAAAGTTAAATGCATAAGATTTCCATGGATACAAAATATATCAGGGTGCATTCTGGGACAATCTGTTTAAAATGATACCCAACACATCCAGAACGAGCAGCATTTTGAAAGAAATTTTAAAAATTCCTCAGTGAAAAAAGTAAGGATTACCACAGGCGATTTTGAGATTTCCTTAAATTGCATCTTGTACAGAAATTATGAGTTTGTTTTTTATGTGTTTCTGTTTGGTACATTCAACAATTAATGGGGTAATGGGTTAAGAAGTCGCTCCGCACACTTCAATGCCTTTACAGTTTCACTAAATATGTAGTTTTTTTGAAATGCAGGTCGGAGAAGGCGCTGGAGAAATTTTGTCGAATAAAGTATGGCAGAGAAATTGTATACATTTTAGGGTAAGTATTGTGGTTCGAGTTATGTAGCCTGGATATACAGTTAAAAGGCCAGATACATACAAAACCGACGAAAGAAAAAGCCAGTTCTAACGTAAAGTGCAGGCCAGAAAAGTCAATGGAGACGTTCTGCTATTTTCTTAAAGAGGCGGGCTTACAATTTTATTGCCATGGCTTTTGTCCAATGAGCTTTCAGACATCGCGGGAAGCGGATGTAGTTAGATCTCCACTGTGTTGTATTGATGTCTGGAAGATGTGAAGTTCAAACGGCACTATACGGTGTACTCTTGGCAGCCTAACTCATTTAATGCGACTTCCAACGTTCAAGTACATATTTAAATAAATTTAAATTTTTCATTCAAGTGAAAAGTATCTGCATTTACTCACGGAAGATATCGTCACTATTTATCTTCAAAGACGTGTCATTTTTAAAGAACATACTTGTTATTTTACTCAAGTATAACTTCGAGGGATTTGTATTAACACTGCTTCAATGCTCTGAATCCCGCAAACTTTCAAAGCTCTGCATGCCACACCAAACCAAACCGAGGCAGCAAAGTGGTTGAAACGTCACCAGTCATGTGATTTTTCAGCGAGTGACGCAAAGCTCGGCACAGTGCTTCGAAACAAACAGCCTGGCTAGTTTGACCCACTCTCCGAAGCCTTGCTATCAGACGAAACACCACTAATTGTGTGTGTTATTCGCCATAATTCATAAATCAAAGGTAAATAATCCATGCGTTATTGATTTATGATTCTCAGAGGTGTGTGTTGTTGTGGGAGACATGTCAAAGAGGGCACACGGACAGAAGACAGACCCGGAAAGTTAGCCTGGCTCAATGCTTCATCGCTAGCTAGCATGCTACACTGCTAACACCCAATAAAATCACCATATCACACTTTTATCCGCCGGTTGTGCGACAGATTATCAATAATTGTTTTCTACTTTGAGGTCCCCTTTGCTTGTTGGAGTTATGTTAAGTAAACAGCAGTATTTACTGTCTGGCAGCTGCTGAGTCATTAGCTAAGTAGCTAACTATTGTTGCAAGCAACCTGGAGCTGTCAGTTTGGTAACGAGCTGCAGTTGATCTTTGCTTTTATTGATCAAACTTGTTATCGGTGAGCTGTAGTAAAAGACCTGGTACCACCACAGTATGTGCCACCTCTGTGATCTAGTTTGTTGGTGAGAATGGGGATGAGTGTCTAGAGTAGCATTAAAGTTTCATTTTCTTTTTCAGAAATCAGGGTCAGCTGCTGCATCAGTCAATGGAAAGAATCTAACAATGTTTAGCTTTGAGGGAGAATTCAAGACAAGACCAAACGTATCGCTCGGGGGAGCAAGTAAAAAGGTAAGTGTTATGTGACTTCATACATGGAAAGCTATACAGATTTACAAGGGGAATGAAGTAGTTACAAACTAATAACAACAAATGTACGTTTTTTGCGATACAATTAATATACCGATATGTTTTGATGTAGCACAGCTTTTATATAAATTGATTTAATATGATTCAGCTTGTTTTGGGGTCTTTTTACAGACAGCAAGGACTCAGATTGAAATGCACTGATTTTCACTGGTTGCATATAGAATAATTTTAAAATGATTCCCTTTAAAAAATTTTAATTTATATTTTAAATACACATTATTATTTGCACAACAGATACGCTCATCAATAAAATCGATAATGTAATATTTTATATTACATTAAATAATAATAGTAATAGACAACACAAACTGTTAATCAAAACGTACAACCCACAATTGGGTTATAAATCAATTAAAAAATGTACTGCCTAAATGTTAACCGTAACATTGCAACTAATCCATTCATTCATTGGTATTTTTAAGAAACGGCTCACTATCGGGCTGTAGGCTATGCTCCATGAAGGACCAAGGTACTCAATGTGAGCTGTTGCCTCAATGTCCTGATAGTTTAAATTTTTGTAAAAAAAAATATGAATTTGAATCATATTGTAATTATTAAATTGATTACAGTTTTATCAGAGTGTGTCTCTTGTCTCTGGTATAGCTAGGCTTTGTTCTTGCTTTATGAGACATTTCTGGTTTGCTGTTGTCACTTTTCAGGAGGACAAAGCATCTCTGCTGCACCGCCTACAAGAAGAAAGAATAAAAAGAGCGGTAAACATGCCTAAGTTTGTGTCTTAATGCTTCTGTGTATGTTCCTGTATGTATTTGAATGCAGACTGAAACGCTAATTTTGGACTAAGGTGTAATTTTCATCATGTATTAGTCTACTTTGGCACAGGTGGCCGTTATAGCTGTACTTCAGTTCTCGTTGTTCTTTGTTGCCTCTTAGGATGAAAGAAAAAGACTGAAGAATGCGATTATTATCCAATCCTACATACGGGGATACCAGGACCTAAAACGCCAGGTAAATATGCAAGTTTTTGAAAAGAATTTTGGACAGATGTATGGCAAAGTCCTCAGCTTAGAGGTGTGAGGCTTTTGGCCATGCATGTTTCATGCGTATGCTACGTATTGTGTCCTTCCATCATCGTTGCAGTATCATCAATATCATGATATTACAAATTAATATTATAAAAAATAAGTAAACCAGTATTCATGTGGATGATATTATATGACACAGTCCTATGAAGATAAGTTTGTTGAAGAAATGCATGCCTCTGTGGCAATTAAGGTGCTTATCTACCTGAATAAAAACGTCTCTTAAGAAACCAACTTTTACCGTTGCCATACATCATGCATAATGAATATGCTTCAACAAACATTTGCAGCATGTGACCTTTGATCTTTTTCTTACAGTATTCCATCCAGAGAGCCAGATTTGATGAGTGTGTGAGTCAGACACAGACAGGTGGAGCACAGCATGTTTTGGACAGCAACACACTCTGCCTCTTAACAAGACAACTCATATTTTTCTACAGACAGAGCGTGGACGCACATAGATTGGTAAGTCTATGATACATTCACAATTTTACCACAATTGTTACCCAAAACCTCAGTATGAGTCATCTATGCCATACATCCTGTTTGTGTCTTTGTAAAGATATGGTTGTGCCAGAAACTGGTGAAACACAACAGTCAATTTGTGAGGCTGTTGTTGGGTCCGGAGAGGCAGACGTGTGTTTTTCAAATTAAGAGGATCTTGGGCTTCTCTTGCAGGTACAGTACTAAGTAAGGCACCAATAGTGAACTGGCATAGAAAACCACATGTCAGTATTTCAGGATTTTTCAGGAAGTGTAAGCTGCTGTCATCTTACTTGTCACCCCTTCTCTTTCTTTTCAGACTCATGCAGAGTAGTAGGGATGATTCTTTAAATGTTTCAGTCCCCTTAAGGATGCTAGAAGTCTTTTCTGCGGAGAGAACCTATCTTCCTGCTATTCCAGATGCTAACAGTGTAGCATCATTACTAGAGCAGATTTTGCACTATGTGGTACAAAAAGGTAAGCTGTGGTTCACAATGTGAGTCTGAGTTAATGTGGATGCTTTGTAAAGGAATGAGCAGTGAAATACACTCAGTGCTCACTTTGCTAGATAATCCCTGTGCAATCCAATACAATTGAAGATGGTAATTTAGCGTTACTAGAACTAACAATAGATGTAAGTTAGTTGATGTTTATGATTAATGCAGTATTCCAAACAGCAAAAATATCAATCCACTGCCCGGCCCAAATGTTAAGTCTGATTGTTCTGTGAAGCTTTAACTCTTCATTCATAGTAGAAAGCCATTGTCACAGTGTTTGTCTGTCTCTTCTCAGGATACTACAAGTCGCTGTATATTCTTGTGAATCACAGACTCCCCTCCAGTCTGCAGTACAGTGAAACTCCCTGCATTCCTCTGGCAAGCACACTGTTGGAGCACATCCTTAAGCCCCTGCACTTTACCTACTCCTCCTGCACAACAGGCGCAAGGTACACCAATATTTGCTTGGACCTCACCTGTCAGATGCTAGTTCATTTCACCTATCAGTGACTTTTTCAATATTTATTCTTCAGTAACTTTCAACATAAGAGGAACTTGATTACTCTGTTGGATGGGCGGGAGGTGCCCTTCATAATGCTGAGGGTTTGTAGTTGTTCAGAAGGGACATGGGAGACTTCTTCAGCACCAGGATAATGGTGGTGGACTTGAAACACGTGGGGACAAGTAGCTTGTCCAGTGAGGTGTAGATGTCTGAGTTGACATCCGCCAGCTGTTCACAGCAGTCCTTGGCATGGTATTCTATCCAGTCTGGCTGCTTTGCAGAGGTGAAAGTGCAGAGCCTGGTCGCAGGGGGGCCGGGAGATCTTTCTCGCCTGCTCGTTGTTTAGTTTCTCAGTCTGTGCACAGAAGTTATTTAGTCCATCGGGGAGGGAGGTGTAACGGTCACAGATGTGGTGGCTTGTAATCAGTGATAATCTAGATGCCATTCCACTAGCGCAGTGTGTCCTTGCTGTCTGTAAAGTGGCTGTGAGTTTTTCCTACTTTCTGTTGCTTTGCCGTTCTGATGCCATGGCTCAGGTTGATCCTTGATGTCCTGGCTCATTGGCGGACCTGTAGACAGAGTTCTGACTTTTAAGCAATATTTGGCCTTTTGCTGTCAGTCATGGTTTTTGGTTGGCCCATTTGATGATGGTCTTTCTGACCGTAGGATTTACGATAGAATGTTTCGTGGAACAGATAAATAGTACAGTAAACCTTAGGCATTCATTCATGGGTGTCCATTATGGAGTTCCCACAAAGCAGACTATCCTCATCATCTCACTACGGATGACAAGTATTTACTGTTGCAAATACGGAAAAGTATTATGCTGCGCTCATAAATCAACTGTTGAGTAAAGAGAGAGGCTAATTGTTCAAAGACACGTCTTTGTCTCTGGTGAATTTCTTTTAAATTATCCATTACAGCGATCAGACAAACTGAAGCAGTTTTTCTGTCCCTCTGAGTCAGCAGTGAAGCAGTAATTGCTTTAGGGACCAATTTACAACAAGCCATAAAAGGCCCCCAGACTCGCTCGCTCACCAGAGTGCAGAATATCAAGCTATTTGCCTTCGGTTTGAGACATTCTTATTAGGAAACGACAAGGGTGATTCTTTTCTTCTTTGAAGAAAAAGCAAGGCGGGAGTGAGAGAACCTTGTGTACACACTGACCCTAACAGTTAATTATCTGACTGGCCTTACCAGATGTGTGACTGAGGCAGACAAAGCAGCTCTGTTTGGCGAGACAATATTGGAGAAACAGCGGGTTGACAGCACTCTGTCAGATAAATTCAGTTCTTTTCTTTGACAATATGTAGTTCACAACATCTTTTTCAGTGTTTGCCATCACCTTTATCTGTTGCTGGCCGGGGGGCGGCCGTGGCTCAGCGGTAGTGTAGGTCATCCTCCAACCATAGGATTGGCGGTTGGATCCCTACCTCCTGCTGTCCATGTGTCGAAGTGTCCTTGAGTGAGACACTGAACCCCGAGTTGCTGCCCATGAGTTTAACCAGTTGCCCTCCGCTCCTATATGGATGGGTTAAATTCAGTAATCAAATTTCATTACCGTATGTAAAAAATACAGAATATGACCAAATAAAGGCGAAAGCCTCAATTCTTCTTCTTAAAAAATTCTTCATCTCCTCCTAGCAAATGATTATGGTATCTTTGCCTAGTAGATTTGGCTGTCTACTTGACAAGGACCAGATGTATAGCTAAGTGCTCCTATATGTCCATTATCATACCATTACTGTATATACAGCCTCCATCTATTAGCATGGTTTTACACCTGCTGCCCCTTCAGTGTCATTCTGTCCTCTTAATCTCTGCTTGCCTCTTGTCTCTCAGGCAGTTTGTTTTTGCGGCCTTTACTGAGGAGTTCATCTCGGCGCCATTCACGGAGCAGATATTTCATTTCTCTATCCCGGCATTGTCAGATATCCGCCTCTCATTCCCATTTGAAGCCTTCCTCAACTCCCTCCAGATCACAATAGGCTCCTCTTCATCAGCTCAGAGCCAGGCACCTTGGCTGTTTTACTTTGTCCTCTCAATAGGGGAAACCTGCCTAGGTGAGTGTTGCAGACTATAGGCATGCACACAATTTACTGTCTCCAAGTTGTTTCCATCACATTTTTACTGATATAATGTTGCGTGAATGCGTCATCCACTGAAAGAAATCATTGTCACAGCTATAAAAACTACATTTGAAACATTTCCACTCAGAATTTTGTGTAGATCCCTGGTAATACTAGAGCATTGTTTAAACACTTTCCATTTACCCTGAGGAAAATGTTACAGCTTATTGTAGCCTTCTCTTTTTCTAACTCAGATGTCATGGCATTCTTTTGTGGTTTTCTGTCAAATAGACCTCATGTTTACGTGCACTCAATATTCAGGTGCCTAAATATGAGTATTTGTCCTAGAATTCATCTGCTCAACCTAAACAGGGAAACATTTTTTAGTTGTTTAAAATATTTTATTTTTTCCATTTCCATCATCTGAATTGAAAAATATTTTCATTACCCAAAAATCACGTGCATGGAAACCTATTTAATGAGGTGGAAGAAATGTTGCTCATTTGAAGCATCAACGCTTTAGGACTGACTTACAGAAAGGTGAGATATTATAGTGTGCATTACATTAAAAAAATCTCTTGTGGAAGTGCCAGTAATGATGGATGTGTGCGTGTGTGTTGGCAGGCACACTCTCCGAGGAAGGTCTCATCCTATACCTCCGAGCTCTGCAGACGCTGCTGCCGTTGCTGCCAGCATCAGAGAGCTATAACAGGCCGGAGCTTAGCAGCGACTCAGAAGATGACGATGCTGACACCCAGCCACCATCGATGCAGGTACAATACATAAAAAAGACATACACACATAACATGTTCTGTTATATGAGGTCCTTGTTTGCTTACTATTAAATACTAGATATTGGCAGAAAAGTCCTGAGTAACAGGATGAATCATTATCCATACGGGCTTATCCTTGTCAGGATCATAAAGGACTAGAGTTGATCCCAGCATGCTCTGACGAGGATGCCAGCGCTAACACACAGACAGACAAACACTTTCACACTTACACTTGCAAGCAATAAAAGTACACGTTTTATATGCAGTTTCATAATACTGAATGAATGCAATTAATACGCAGATACTCATTGTATTTCTGCGGCTCTACAGCTAATTACACAAACATCTCTTGGACAATTAATCATTTATGATTTTTCATAACGGATGAAGGTGATTAAGGTAAATGACTAAGAATTAATCAAGTGACTATAATTATTTGCTTTGATCAGTGTAGATATGTATTAGCAAAGAGGTTTTTCTTGACCCTTATATATTGCTATTTGATTTCTGTAAAAAAACATGAATTACATAATTTGTGCCTGATTTTTACCTACAGTGATCCGAACTGTACAAAATTAGAAAAATTTACAAATTGTACGACTGTTAACCCCATATGTGTTACCCACTCTCTCAGGATGACTCCCGGATCTCAGTGCAGGTGATCACTGAGAAGTGTGTTCACAAGCTGGACTCTAAGCAGCAGACCAACGCCCTGCTGAACCTGGTGTGGAGGGATTCAGCCAGCGAGGTGGTTTTCACCATGGTTGCATCCATCTGCCACACACTCATGGTCCAGCATCGCCTCATGGTGCCAAAAGTCAGGTATGAATGCTCACAATTTGTTCTAGAAAAACCTTGAAATCAAAAGATAACATGGAAATACATTTTTATTTGCTGTCATCGCAATTTACAGATCATGTAGTGATCACCATTGCCTTGAAAGAGCTTGTTTACACGCCTACTTGATTAAGAGGAAAACTGTGTCTTTATGTGTTTCCGCGCTGTAAGCAGTAATGTAAATAACGTTGGAATGAGGCAGGCAGCTATCATTGGGCCTCAGCCGCTGGCATTTACAACCGGCAGAGGAAACGGGGATGTCAGGGAAGCTGTCAGTACTGGATGAGGGCAATTACCTCTTCTCAGGTTGATTACATTAGGGCCAGGATGTCAGAGGTGGTGGTGGTGGTGGTGGGGTAAG
>OMNV01000402.1:18756-30068 GCA_900303265.1 Brotula barbata | reverse complement strand
AGCCAGACTGAGTTTCATGGATGGTCAACCTCCTCTTGTTAATTATTAGTGAAGCTAGACTAGGAAGCTTCTAGTTGAGTGAAGCTGAGTGAGGGATTGACAACATGAAGCCACGCTCGCATGTATTTCTTGAACAGGAGGACTCGCCTCATACTGCAGTTACATAATGCATCATCTATGTTAAAAAGTAGTGAAATCCAATTAATACAGTTTTTGTTTACAGTTTAATCACATTTTGTTTTAATCACAGTATGAGCACATAATGGGGGGTATCGATCGCTTGTAAGCGTGGCATAGCTTCCTCAGTAATAAGTAACGGCTGGAGAGCAATAATCAACAGTAATCCTGGCATATTGCTTACAAATGGTCGAACAGAATTCGGCAGAACCTCAGTGTCTCCCCTCCATTGGCCTTCATTTTTACTGCTTCCTCCTTCCTATCGCTTTTACCATAAATCCTGCCTTTCGTCTTCCATCATTATTGGATATCTGTACAAAATAATTAGCTCACTGAGAAAGATTAATCACTGCAGAAGTGGACAGGATAGCTTTACAAGAGGCTAAGGGGAGCAAATTGCATACCGGCCTTGATTTACTGCTCTTACTGCAAAAACGGAGGCTGCCCACTCGTCCAGCTTGCCGGGTATGGTGCCTTTTTTAATTTTTTTAATTTTATAAATATTTTAAGTGTCTCATCAAACCACTCTCTTTCTCATCTTAAAAGGAGCGCCGTACTTTAGACCCGAAAGTGATGTGATTTTGATTGATTTGCTAATTACAGTTAGGATGTCTTTGTTCTAGTCAGTACAGTGTAAGTTTGCTTTGATTGTTTTGTCTTACTCACTGTAACACTCTGTCACTAATGGGGCTTCGCTCTGATTAAAGTCAAGGCAGATGAGCATTGCTCTTTGATTTGCTTTTGGGTGGTTGTTGTGATTTTTGTGTTGTCATGACATAATGATGTTGACATTTGCAAGGCTAAAGTCTGCAAATTATTTTGTTCAGATTCAGTATTTGTCATCACATGTGACCTGAGCTGTTTTTATGCGGGACATAGATTCTTTCATTACCACAAAATGAAATGATCTTGGTGTGATTCATCAATCTGCTTATTGCACACACTCACACACAACCCTTTTTGATGTCTTGACTTTGTTTATTAGCAGTTCATTCCATGATTGAAATGGGGGTTTGGGTTCTTGCAGGCCGTAAATCAGTGTGTCAGCTGGCATTTAGTGCTTTGTTTCCCATTTCAATCAAACACCCACATCACTTGTTATGAGCCCAGAGCACCATTCTTTGCTTCTCTCCTGAGTCTTGTAGTACTGACAGATGGCGTGTGCTCGGCACAACTATTTCTCATGCCATATTGACGGCTGTCTGCCACTCGGCTCTTAAAGCTCATTTCCATTTTTTGATTTCTGAATGAGTTTTGTTGCTAAGTGGTAGACTGAACGCTAGATTGGGGATTTGAGTACTGAGATTAAGTATTTAATTCCCCTTTTCCCACCAAACTCTGTGTCCCTTTCTTCTTTTTCTCTGTTGGCCTTTCCGCGTATCCGTTACTTTGAACACATGATGCTGTTCTAATAAACGCAGGCATCCTTATAGGTGCCAATACTGGCGCTCTTGAGACAAGGGCCTATTATATGCAGGGGCACTCTATTTCACCTTTTAGCTTACTTACCACATTATTGTCACCTGTTCTTACCGTCTGTGTGAAAAGGCATGCAATTTAGGAGTATACACAAACGCACACACAGACTTGAACAAAGAGCAGCTTCACACCTTGGTGCCATAGTCTGTTGAGTGCAGAGCTTCTATTGCGAGGTATGCAGGCCCTCCACAGTGTTATCATGTAATTCAGTGTGAGTGTGGAAGCATGCTGGTGCTGTGGGGTCACAGCAAGGACCAGGTTTCCCCTCCTCCTCTGTCCTCCATTGTCTTGCTCCCTGGCCATTAAGTTAAATGGGGCTCCAGCAGGAAGCCAGAGGGCTGTTTATGACCTGGACTGGGCATCCAGCAACTAGTTTACTAATGGAAGGTGCCTCGCCTAAATAAAGCTTAATGGCTCATTTAATCTCTTTTCAGCTCACACAAGGTATAAAATGGAGAGAGAAAGGCTAAGAAAATTCTCTAGTATTTTTTTTTTTACTCCTTTTACACGTGTCCTCTGGTTAAATGGGCAAAGTTAACAGTCACAACACAGTAGACAGTCAGACTGAAAGTCAGTTTACCATTTTTGCAGGCTGCCTGTGCCGTCTGATTGAATTAACTCTTTAATTGATCTCTCATTGATTAGACCCGTGTAACTTATCAGCACACATGTTTCAATGTGATCTGTGTCACATTTTTGTTTTCTGCAGGCTTCTATACAGCTTAGCTTTCAACGCACGTTTCCTGAGGCACCTCTGGCACCTGATAACTTCCATGACAACTAAAATGATCACTGGGTGAGATGATTGATAATTGACTGTTGTTGTCGATTTTTTTGTCCACGTGTGTCAGAATATTTGTGTTAGATAATTGTGTCTGTCCCCTCAGGTCCATGGTGCCGCTGTTGCAACTGATTTCTCGAGGGTCTCCCTTGTCATTGGAAGACTCCAACCGCATCATCCCTCTCTTCTATCTCTTTAGCTCCCTTTTTAGCCATTCGTTAATCTCAGTTCATGACAGCGAGTTCTTTGGTCATGAAATGGCAGGTAGACTTGCATTCTGTTTTCTAAAAATTCATACAACTTAAAATTTGTGCAAGTTTGCTCAATCTTTGTCTCAATCTGTTTCTGGCATTTTGTTTTAAGGCTGTGTGTAACCTGAATTAACGTTGATGATGTTCTTTGATTTTTACTTACTTACTTAATTTTTTGAGCCCTCTAGTATTCTGTTATTGTCACTGGTTTATATTAACTGAATGTTCTCTCAGGCTCCTTTTTTTAAGTCCCAATATCGGTAAAAGACATGCACCTGTCTTTCAGCAGGCCAGACTCAGTCATCCACGATGCCCTTTACGCTGTTAGAGCTGGTGAACCTGTCTCGCTGTCTGAGGGATGCATGTCTCGGAATCATCAAGCTAGCCTACCCCGAGACCAAGACAGAGCATCGTGAGGAGTATATGGCTGCCTTCCGCAGCGTTGGGGTCAAGACAAACTCTGAAGTTCAGAAGCGGATCCAGGCTGAGCAGAAACGCTGGGTACAACTTTTCAAGGTAGGGTTTATAGCGTCACACTCCAGCTCAATGTGCTTGTTTTTTTCCTCCTCATGTATTAAAAATATTTTGCGTTGAAGTCATCTTTGGAACCAAACAACTACGTGGAATTTCAGTCCTTCAGTCAAGTCGAATGATCTATTAAGCCTATTTGGACAGAGTTAGTGTTTGATGACATCCGCTATGCACTAGTTTCATTTTTTTGTTTTCTTGAATAGTAATGTTTAGTCAAAGGAATTGGGCATTGGAAGTGATTCTATTCAAATTATCCAGTGTAACTGAAAGTGTTATGCCATAGTCGCACTTGTGGCTTCATTGCACATTGCTCCAAGTGAATGCAGATAATTAAGAGCAATAACATGATATGTGACACATCAACATGAGCATTAATTGTCGTGAAGCCTCTCTGTGCACTGAAGCATATGAATCTAATGTTTGTATGTGTTGGGGGAAATCAAGCATGTATGCATGAACAGTCAAAGACAAAGTGGAGAGCAACCATGGAGGTCTCCCATTGGTTATTTACCCAGAGGAAATGAGGCAGATAACAGCATTAACTTCATTCTCGTTAGCTCTTTTTCTCATTCAACACCTCCCTCCCTTTCGTCCCCTCCATTTTCCTCCATTTGCTGTCTGGCAAATGCTAATTAAGCAACTTTGTTCCTGGCTGTTAGTCTTTGACAGAGGGATTCGAAAGTGAACACTGATGTTCTCTGAAAGGTGGCGAATACATGGAGAGCACGTCAGGAATTTTCATAAAAGATCTGCTCAAAGGCCTCTTGTCAGCTAAAATGACCCATTAAAGAAGTGGGGAGCAGGAGAAATGCATTTTCCAAATTGAACAGTGGGATTTACAGTCGGTTTAACGCTGCTGACCCCTAACACGCTAATGTTTGGTCCGTGTCATCAGCCGTCCCTCCCCATCTTTTATCACCTCCATTGTCGAGCTATCTATTTAATTGAAAGAAGTTAATTGAATGAAAATGATCAACTAAGCTTGTATTAATATTGCTAATGGAACTTTCTTCTTGGCCATGTTTGGAGAACGATGTCACGCTGGAGTTTGGGAAAGGCCCATTAAGGCTTGCACTTAACCTGATGGGCTAATTAAGGAATGCTTATTCATTCCTCGAGTCAGGGGGTAGGTCTGCTCCAAACCCATCGCCACACGCCTTTTACAGCATTTTGCACTTGCCGTTATTGGAGACTCTAGTTGCCTTCCAATGATTGGCCGAGATTGATTGTCGCTGTATGAAAATGATGTGCTTTAGAAAAGAACATTTCGATTGGAACAATTTAGCTTAGGTATTATATGGAAATGGGTTTGCTCTAAATGTTATGAGGGCTCCTAAGGGCTCCTCTGCTCCTTCAGGGAAGCTTCATGCAATGACATGCATGAGGGTACAGAGCGGATGACTGAAAATAAGAGGCATCAACAGTTAATCTTGCATCTGTTATCTAAATCGTAATGTGGTTGATAAGATTAGAGATGTTACTGGTCTGGTCTCATGTTTACAATCTCAAATGGTAGCACGCAAAGTGACAACATTGCATCAAAGTGAAATATCCCCTCAACCAGGAGCCTTCCGCAGGCCAGACGAGACCCACTGTGGTACTTGCACTCTGAGGCTGCTGTGTCTTTCGACTTTTCTCTCTCCGAGGCTGATGTCAGCAGACCTTGCCTGTAATTAACAGGCCTGGACATTGAGGAACGGCGCAGGTCGTTTTTCTTTTATACTCCCCATAAATGGCTCACTAATGGCTGAATTCTGAAATTGCTTTTTTTTGTCTTTTGAGCGAAAGCACATCGTTCTGCTGAACAGCTGATACGAGATAAACCACTTTTTGTCAGTCATTGTACGCTCTGCTCTCAAATGTACTTGAAACATTATTCAAATTTGTAATTGAGTGGATTGAGCCACGTTGGTGATATTTGAGGTGACCGGTGTGTGTGTGTGTGTGTGTGTGTGTGTGTGTGTGTATGTATGTGTGTGTATACATATGTGTTTAGGTCATCACTAACTTGGTGAAGATGGTGAAGGCTCGTGACATTAGAAGACCCTTCTGTCCGGCAGGTCACTGGCTCTCGGAGGAGGTCAACATTCGAGCAGATAAGGTATTTTAGTCTCATCATATCTGTTTGTTTTTCCGTGTGTGTTGGATGTAAATATGCATAAAACTGAAGTTTATCTGGGAGTTAGCTTCAGAGCACTAAGAGTTAGCTGTATGGATGAGCAAAGAAAACACTAATAATAATTACACTCCGTGATGATGGGATTGTGAGAGCAAAATATTAATAAATAATTAATGAAATAATGTATGTAATAAATATGGACTTATAAGTTCTCAAATGCTATACAAGTTTTACAAAATGCATCAAACTTGCCTGCCTTTTACCTCTTTAGGTCACACAGCTGTACGTCCCCTCTGCAAGACACATGTGGAGGACACGTAGGATGGGGCGCATTGGGCCACTGCAGTCAAGACTCTATGGTAGTGTAATCATCTATGAGTAGCATGTTTTTATTTTATGCGCTAAATATATGATGAATAATTTTGTGTTCATTTTGCAATACAATAATAATAAAACAATAAAGTAATTTGCCAAGTTAAAAAATTAAATAATATGATTTAGGTCTTGCCTTTGACGGCTCATTGAGCATGTGTGACCAAATAATTCTGATTCTATTTGTCACACAAGCATCAAATAGTATAGATCCATAGTTATCCATTTTCTTTCATTTTTAAAGCTCAACCAGTTCAATAAACACACCTGTGTCTGTGTACAATGATTTCTTGAGCTGCCTACGTTTTCTTTGCCTGTTAAAAAGCACTGAGCAGTTTTCTGTGTCCTGGAATAATCTATTCAGTAGTTAAGAGTAGCTAGAACAGCTATAACTTAAGAGTTTAGTCCACAGGCCTTACTCACGTACATTGGCAATGGATGAAATCGTAGAATCGTATAATGCTTGTCTTGGCTTGATACATTGCCCAGGGAATCATCTTAATTGCTGTCCAAAGTCACCTTCTCAGTGTTTGCTGTTCTTATTCTATGGAGCCTGTGCATTGACATAATGTCAGTGAGGGGTTGATGTTGACTCTCTAAATTAGAGAGTCTATAGGATCTTAATGGGATGCTTTACATGTTACATGTAAAAGTAAACTATCTGTAATTTAATAGTAATTTGAAAAAAAAAATCTTAAGTGAAAATGTCATTTAACAGGGATGGGGAAAAATTACAAAAAAATGAGGGATAACGTAAAGACCACATTTTCACTTCATAGCCTAAATGAGGCAAAAGAGAGAGGAAAATAGCAGTGACGCTGGCAGGTTTAATCTGGACCACTTTGAACATCTCGGGTTTCTGTGAACTATGGCGTGAAAACAAGCTGATAACAATGTGTGTATGATCTACCTAATGCCACTCACAGGCTGTATGGGATAAATTCAATTAGTGTGAAAGTACCTGATGAACTCAGCCACATCTGCTCCTTGTGTTTGTCTGGCCTTTTCTCATTTCCTTAAATGGACAGGGCTGCGGCTGATGAATGAGCAACGTATTGACCACTCAGAGGCCATATTTCTCCTCAAAGATGGAAACCTGATGGGAAAATGCAGATCAGATTGACTAATTGAGCAGAATAATTGAGCCGCAGTGGATGCAAAGTGAGGAGAGTGAAGAGCAATTTAGCTTCTGTGACTATTTTTTTTGTAGGCTAAACAGTCTAAACCCAGACTTTAATACAAAACAAACATGTGCTTAATGGATGCAGCCCGGCAGGTGGATGGGTAGCTCACAGTTGGCTTAATTAAAAGGGTGTATTATTATGGGATGGAAATGTCTTTAATGGCTTGCCTGTAAATGGCCAGTAGTAATGTGTACTGGATCTTAACTACAGAGCAAAACGGTGAGCCCTCACATGACAGTTAAGTCATGATAGCATAGCAGTCGTGTTTGAGAGTAGTCGCTATTGTGTGGTGAGGCGTTTCCATCCCGCTGGAACAAAACTGTGAAGCCCTATGTGCTGACACTCACCATTGACCCCTTTGTGGGGGAGGACAAAAGACCTTTCCTCTGGGAATCAACGTTATGATGAAGCCCCACCAGAACAGATGAAAATTATTTTCATATGAATTTGCTAACATTTAGGAAAGATTTTTGCATAATTCAGTATTCATTTTTAGTATTTTATTTTATTGTATTGTATTTTATTTTATGTAGCTTGTCTTTCAATAGAAAAGCAGCAGTAGATTTCATAACGTGTACAGGCTTTTACTTTCTATACAAAATTTTAAAAGTTTATATACATATAAATCAGTGTTTAAAAATAAATGTAATACTACTGGATATTAAAATTCGGATTTTACATGAATATTTTAAGATACCATCTCTTTTTATGTCATAAGTTTTGAATGTAAAGCCTTTTAACTAATCACAAATATATTGTGAAACATAAATAAAATACCTTAAAAATGGTGGCGTGAAAGAAGTGTGTTTGCTACCTCCAGATTGGATTTCATTGGAGTGGCCACCTTTGACAGGATGCTTACCGTATACTGGGGTTGAGAATGATTGTTGGAGGTTTTCTCATATACTAACATTTTTTGTAAATAGAAGAGAGAAAGCACCGGGCTTTAGCCTGGTCAAACATTAACAATGCTGTTGTATCAGCTGCAGCTGTGGACAACCGTTCTTGGAGAGGAATGTCAGCATTGTCCTTGTATTTAAGATACTGAAATAATCTGACTTTTTTTTGTCCTCACTGACTGAAATTGGGGGGCATTTTAAAACTTTGGGCCGGTGGGGAAGCTGCAGGTCTTTGATATCTGGTTAGCTAAATTGCATGTGGAATCACTGTTTTTCTCTTTTCCCCAGCTAATCATCATTGAAGGAATTTTATTGGCGCTGACTGCAATCTCATTGAGATTTCCACTATTTGGTTTTTGAATAACTCACTAAGGTTGAACAGTATTGTAACCACCTTTTGGTTGTGAAAGACTTGTATGTTTTTGTTTATGGTCACTGCTTGTCTCGTGGTGTGCGGTTCCATTTTCAAATTTGTATTCCCTCAGCGCAATAAGAGCCTGAATATGAGTCGAAGTAGCTGTGATATAGCAGTCATTTTTTCATGTTAATCAATTCGAATTACAATGTCATTCATAACAGTTATTATGTTCCAGTCGCATTGTTGCCAGATTATTTGAGTTTTTAGGGACAAAAATGTTACGAAAGAGTTTTAGTTCCCCAGCTTGTTGACAGCTGGCCAGATTTCAATGATTGTAATTAAGATAAGATATACCTTTATTAGTCCCGCAGTGGGGAAATTTGCGACATTGCACAGACCTAAATACAATGAGGTTTTGTGTGGCAAAATAATCACAAATATTATAGCTGTATCATCTATGAGGAGAGACAAACAAAGCAGTCACAGCTAACATTGTATTTTTGTGTGTTTCTGCAGTTGATGTAGAGCCTCCACAGCTATCTGTATCAGAAGAGAGACATCTGGCCATCCTCACTGAGCTTCCTTTTGTGGTTCCCTTTGAGGAGCGAGTCAAGGTACTGTGTTTCAAAGTTTACTGCTGTATTGCATAGAACTGTATTGCGCATTCATCTCACAATACCCCTAAATTTTGACATCACCCAGCTTGTGTCATTGAAACTTAGGATAATACCAGGACGGCCCACATAATATCTGTCTAGTTTTTAGATGCATCGGTATTTGTATTTATGATTAGGGGTCACTTTGGGGTAAAAACGATCAGTTCTGTCGGGATTAACTGCAGGCTATTAGGAATCCGTCCAATTGATGTCTAGTCAGGTGTGTGAGTACATCCATCATCGTTGCTGTAGTATTTTAATAGCTGCTGGCAAAGCTTACGGATCATATCCCTTTTATTGAGTCTAACTTGTGAATTTTGTTTCAGTTTTAATATACTCAGACAGACTAGAGTGTATGGACCCGCCTTGACTTTGACCAAACTACACGTGTCTACTTCCAATCTGAACTGTTACATGAAATACAATAAAAACCTGTGCTGAGTGGAGGCTTAACTGAATTTTGTTTTTCCTCGTAACCTTCCACCACGCTTCCCTCTGTCCTGTAGATCTTTCAGAAATTAATCTACGCAGACAAAATCGAGGTGCAGGGAGACGGTCCGCTTCCCGATGGCATCATTGTCACCATCAGACGCAACTACATCTACGAAGATGCCTATGACAAGCTCTCTCCAGATAACGGTACCTGAAATTAAATACATTTTGAACACAAACTATACAGTTCACTTTTTAGATTTTGGGTCATCTCTCAGGCCAGCATACAGTCGATCTCGCTTGTAGGAAAATGTGTTGCTCCCCGCAATCATCTTGCAGATCACAGCAACAAAAAGAGTAAGCATTGTGTTGTAAATGAGATGGTGACTGAACCTGCCTTTTAGGCTCTATAAAACCTCAATAGTGAGGTTCAAGGTTCTGGTTAGCATTAAAGATGAAGGTTAGCTCTCTCCTCTTGCAGACTATTGAATTTCGGTAACGCATAATTGTGGTTCTGATTATTATAATGGATCGCATAAAAGCAGAATCAATTATTTTAAGTTACCTCTTTTGTGTTTGATTTTGAAAGGGCACTTGTGCGGGGACAACCTGATTAAAAAGAGTAGTAGGAGACCTGGGCTGAAGACATGATCTATATCATTTATGTGTCTATAAGTTATAGCTGCTCTGATTTATCGCTGTACATTAATTATTCTGAAAGATGACCTTTTATGGAGTTTGATTTGAATATTCTGCAGGTCAAGGTAATGCTTTCCTGTAAAGTGTGTTTATTGAAAAAAACAATACAGGTAAGCATATAGATTTTGCTGATGCAGCCGACATCAGCAGAAAATGTCAAATATCAGTCACTATATTTTACATTTTATATATTTGGAGTCTTAATCTGATCTTTGTAAAATGATTGCAAAATAAGACTGAAGCTTTTGTCAAAAATATGGCAAAAATTATCCTGAATCATCCTGGTTAAATACAGTATAATACAAACTATGATACTAGAGCATATCTGCTCAAAGAAAGAAAATCACTGCGGTCATTGCAATGTTTATCACGGTGAATATAAATTAAGATTGTTGTAGTTATTTGCCAACAAATGCATTTTTTTACGTGCATTTAACACATGATCCCACTTTCACATTTCTTTGAACGTCTATGTTTTCTGTGTGCTTGCATTAGAACCGGATCTAAAGAAAAGGCTTCGAGTTCATCTGCTAAACGCCCACGGTCTGGATGAGGCAGGCATCGACGGGGGTGGTATCTTCCGAGAATTTCTCAATGAGCTTCTTAAATCGGGCTTCAATCCCAACCAGGGCTTCTTCAAGACGACCAATGAAGGGTTGCTCTACCCCAGCCCCTCAGCGGAGATGTTGGTTGGTGACTCCTACACCAGACACTACTACTTCCTGGGCCGGATCCTTGGAAAGGTTAAGATTCCAAATTCTAAGTATAAATAGATAAGAGATAATGATGGAGATTATGCAGGCTCACAAATCATCAGGGTTGAGTTCATGAAAGACTATTTTGTGGTAAATTAAGATTACAAACTTGGCTTTCTTTGCATATGTGAGGCTGAGTTTTCTCTGTCCTTGTCTTGAGTCGAACATATGGGTCAGCGTTAGTCTTAGCGTGGTTTAGACCCACAGTACCTCTGGTGAGCTGTACAGCCTTCTGCCAGTGCCCGAATTAAAAAATAAAGAATCGATTCTCATGCAGATCATGTGAATCGCAGGAATTTGTGTCAATCTCGCTGGTTTGGAAGTCTCCGGAGTTAGGGTGCGTTTTCATAAGTCAAAGCATTTTCTGAATTCCCCCAAACAAACAGGAAAGTTAGTTGAAATTCGGAAATTCTGTCAGCTGTTGCTTAAAAGACTTTTGGGCTCAGGTGAGAACGGGACCTTCATTCTAGTTTTGGTAATTACATCCATATGGAATCTGTTTGGTTTTTTTTGTCCCCTCCTTTCTTTGATGGTAGTATTTATTAGATCCTAATGTTTCTAAATCATACTTAATGCAAGAGGTGATGCTTGTTTATCAAGATGCTGTCCTTATGGGGGG
>OMNV01000402.1:0-18736 GCA_900303265.1 Brotula barbata | reverse complement strand
GGGGGGGGGTCCAGCTTCAACCGGAGAAGAATTACCTCATGACAAGCGGTCGCCTCTCAATTAGAGCTTCCATTAGCCGATGATTCCTACCTCTTGTTTGTGTAGTGATTGCATTTGGCTGGCACTAAATCAGGGAGCCCACACAGACAGGACATAAATAAGCGTTCAAAGCATGTGGTAATAGCATTTTGATCTGTTTTACAGTCAGGAACATCCAGGTCTCTCTCAGCTCGAGATGGTCCGGTCCACTTATCAGAGCATCGTAACTCCTCCTCCTCCCTTTCTTTTCGGTATTCTTCACAAGTGAGAAATGATCAATCAGCAGCTCCAATCCCTCAGCGGTTGGCTCTCTCCTCCACGCTCTCCATAGCTAATGGTTCAGGCAATTAGGCGGGGGGAAATTAATTTGAATTTGACTTTCAATTAACCCTACCTTAAGTTCCTCTTTCTCCATAAATATGGACGTTTGAGTGGCCATTTCAGAGGCGTATTGATATTTGTTTAGTGCCGTTATTGCCTGGATAAAAGGCAACCGTTTATATGGATTGGGATTGCATCACCAGTGCCGCAATGTGCACGGTGCACGTTGCGGCTCAAAGGACACAGGAGATTAATATTGTTAATTAATGTCCGAGGCGTGCCATTGTTGTGGAGGTGATGTATTACAGGCAGGAGTGGCTTGTCTGGGGTACTCACTGAAATGGGATTGAACATCAGAATAGAGGCCGGTCAACATCTTTCTTCCTCACTTGTCCACCCAGCTGACAAGCAGAAAGATTTAAGTCACAATTGGGGAAACATGAAAACACATTACATTGCTTTTGTGTTTCTGTGCCTCCAAACGTCAAAGACAAAAATCTAAAATGTATGTTCAACCTTTATTGAAAATTTATTCCTTTTGCTGCTTTGCTCCTTTTGCTTTGTTTGTGCATTATGTTAATTTCACATTGGTTAAAAAAACATCCTTCCAACCTCATCACCGGCGGCCTTTTCATTATTTAAACTGCAAGGGCAAGGAAAGTTTGATTTGCTCCCCTCGCTCTTTAACCACCGGAACACTGCACTGTCTGGTCTCATTGATCTACAGCGACTGATAGTTCCCCTTAGAGGTGTGTGTGAGGATTGATAGAGATGCGTTTGAAAGGCATTATAATTTTATTGATTCTTAATGTTGTAAATTAAGGAATTTATTTGGCAGCTAACAGAATGCACCTGCAACGTCGCTGGCATTTATTCCACCTGATGGTGCTGCGATCTGCTTTAATTGCGTTGCCACTGCACTCACTTATATTAAAAGGCCTGGGCCATAATAATTAATTCTTCCCGGCCCAAGTCATTTTGGCACAATTTCTGGCAATAAACACTCATAAATAAAGCAAGTGGCATTGAAAAAATAAGGCTACGGGTTTTTCCCATATACTTATTGCTGCCTCTTCCCGGCACAAGTGTTATTGATAGGTTTCAAGGGGCCACACTGTGCATATGGTCAAAACTGAGGACCGGCCGCAAGAGAAATGCTAAGTGGATTATTTTGCATAAAAAATAGACAATGTTTGAAGTTGCGCAATTAACCTGTGTTTAGAAAATAGCCCTGATTTATGGGTGCGTGTGTGTTTAAGATGCATGCATTATGGAAATCCTCTAGATTTATAATCCATTTAGCTGATGCGGTCAGGGTTTTTAGCGCTATCATTTATAAAGACCTGTATATTTTAATGCCTCCAACAGGCTCTTTTTCGGACTATTCCAGTACATTAGCTTGGGTTTTATTAGTCACCTGCCTGGCTGTGGTTCTTAATGGCATTTAAGGTCAAGGTGAGAATTGGCATTTATAACGTTTGAGGCGGGAGCAACAGAAGCCTGTGTGTTTTAGATAGATTGGCCCTCGTGTTCTGTGTTTTGCTATTACTCGGTCTGATTTGACCAGATTTACTATCTAATCATTTGACTTTTTTGATATTAAGTAGTAGTGCAAGTTAGATGTTGCGTAATTTATGTTGTAATCTGATTTTTGAATATGCACTCTCAGCAACATTATGCCTGCTACTCGATGCAGACGGCACTCTATTTAGTTATCTCGATCATCTAATGTTTTATTCAGTGATACCCCAGCTATAAACAATCCTCACGTTTTATGTTAACGCCATTTTTTTATTTATATTGATTGAGTGCATTTACAGGACAGTGCCCCTCGACTGTCCTGCAGTTGTCCTCTAATTGACGTCCACTGTTGTCTACAGGCGCTGTATGAGAACATGCTGGTGGATTTGCCGTTTGCCAGTTTCTTTCTGTCCAAACTTCTGGGAACCAGCGCTGATGTGGACATCCACCATCTGGCCTCGTTTGATCCAGAGATGTACCGCAACCTTCTCCTCCTCAAGAGCCACGATGGCGACGTGGAGGAGCTGGGCCTCAACTTCACTGTAGTCAACAACGACCTGGGAGAGGCTCAGGTGAGGGGGGTTGGGAGCAGGGTGGGATGGAGTGAGATAAATGATTCACCTGTCCTTTTTTCCATCTCTGTCTGTTTCTGTCCTGCTCTCGTTTTTGTCTCTCTCTGGCTCCTTCCCTCTGTTTAGTTCCTCATTGTGGTGTTAATAATTCATTTTCCTCATGATGTGCCACTTTTCAGCACTGGGAGAGATAAAGCACGTTGCCACTGTCGCCTAACCTGAGTATGGCAGCTCTGTTGACCATTCCACCTGCCTTTCCTGCAGAAATTATCTGAGAACACGCCTGACAGAAGCAGCTAGCTGCTCTTAAGCACGTCCCCTCCAAAGCTCAAAGCCGTGGAGACGAGTCACCTCGGCCACTCTAAGTCACCTGGGCTTAGACCTACACTCTGCCCATAGCCCCTGTTTGCTCAGGGCCTTAACGCTTATTAGCTCTTCTTCAAACAGCACCTGAAATGGTTGAGTTACAATGTGGCCCTCCTGGTCGCAAATAGGACCTCGCAAACACGATAGGGAAAACAATTTGTGAAAGATTAGGCACACACCCGTGAGCAGTCTGCCCTGCATTTGCCCTCAGGAGATAGCCAAAGCAAGCAAGATAACGACAGTAATTCTCTTACATTAGCACATAATCAGAATCGACTGTGGAGGAGAGAGAAGGAAGAAAAAACGAACATGATTACCGGTCAGTGTGGCAACATGTAGTCAATAGCACTGTACCTGGTTTTAAAATATGTAACTAATTCAATATCTTTTCGTTTTATAACATTGTGAATCCTTCTTAATACGTCTGTAATGTTATTTACCAATGTTTCCTTATGTCAGCGTTGGTGGGTCTGTTGTTCTTTAGTGTTTTGTTCTTGTTTGGCATATGCCATGATGATGATTGAGACTTTCACTCTTTGCCAAATTACATTATTTTGCTGTATTTGTAGTAGCTGCACTGGTTGTTTTAGCAATTACTTTCTGGCACCTTTGTACTCACATAAGCTTCCTCGTGTGGTGTTGGGTGTCAAGATTATGCGTTACATCCATATCCTAGATTTCTTTAACTTTTTCGTTATCATTGCAAGATAGGGCTTCTTTTTGACATTTTCAGGAATTCAAAACTAATACATCAACCTTAATGGAAGAAAATATCAGCTATGCAGTTGAGATTATGTTGATTCTGGAAAGTGCAGTTTAAATGTATAGTCCGAAACAGTTCCACCATCATGTAATTATTAATTACCATTAATATACCCTTAATATATATCAATGTTTCTGTTTCATTACATTTAAATTTCATTACTGAATGGTAATGAGCACATGTCGTCATGTGTGAACTGCTCCTAAGATAATGAAACTTTGCGCCAAATTGTCTTTGAATAGATGTTGGAGTGGCACATTGAAAGTTACTTAAAACACCCATACTCACACATTCTCTCTCACTCACTCAAAGAGACTTCCAGTCTTGAATCTGAGTGCTTTTGGAAAACATTTCAAACACCTTTCTGTGATTGAATTAAATCGACCTGGCACAGCTGAACCACTTACATTGTTTCTCCTGGCATCCGAGGCAGCCTCAAGCAAACACCTAGTGTAATAAAACATGCATATGCATAATGAAGTATGCAGTATAGCCTGGGTCGCATTACTCAACTATCAGCATATGCTATAAAGAACATCAATCAGAATTTTAAAGAAAATAGAGATGTGTAGAACCCTTGTAAATCCCTGCTTTGTACCTTACGTGATCCAGGTGGTTGAGCTGAAGCCGGGTGGTAAGGACATTCCCGTGACCACAGCTAACCGGATAGCCTACATCCATTTAGTGGCAGACTACAGGCTCAACGAGCAGATCCGGCCTCAGTGCTTGGCCTTCAGACAGGGTCTGGCCAACGTGGTCAACCTGGAGTGGCTACGTATGTTTGACCAGCAGGAGATCCAGGTAGTCTACAAGTGGCAAATCCTATGCAGCAACTATGGACATATTTCAAATCTTACAGAAAACAAAACTGCATGTTTTTCGTATCGTAGGTGCTGATTTCTGGGGCTGATGTTCCAATATCCCTCGATGACCTGAAACAGTACACAAACTACTCAGGTAGGAAGTGTGCTGACGTTACTAACACATGACCCAAGTTATTGATGGTAATGTATTTGTACCTAATGGTGATGATACTTCATTTTGTGTGTGTTTTTCACTATCCCAACTGAGCCCTCTGCCACCTCAGTAGGAAATCTGATGTAAACATGCGGAAAATAATGCACATTCACCAAGGATGAGTCTGTCAAACTTTCTTTACGTACCTTGATGTCTTTTGAACAACACAGTTTCTTTTGTTAAACTGTGGAGACCAGACTGAGAATTTAAACTTTTCTCCCTTTTATTTGCATCTTCTTCCATTGGCTTTTAATGTTTGTTTACGCAAACTGGGTACCCCTAGCTGGACTAGCCTTCTTAGCCATAGCTAAAAGTTGACAATATTGTCATGTGAAAGAGGCCTGAAATGTGTTTTCATCTGTAGGTGGCTACACAGCCACTCATCCAGTCATCGTGATCTTCTGGAAGGTGGTGAAAGGCTTCACAGACGATGAAAAGCGAAAACTTCTAAAATTTGTCACCAGCTGCTCCAGACCTCCTCTACTAGGCTTCAATGTAAGTTTTAATCAGTGGTTCATCTTAATGCATTTGTTCCCTCTCTGCATCTTTTATTCCCAACTCTGCCCATGTTTGCTCTGCAGAATACGTTTACAGGTATCCTGCATTATCAGTGAGTGTTTCAGGCTCAACAGCAGGGCGTGTTCGCCCTTAATGGGCTTGTAATGAAAATACCCAGACTGATAACATCCCACAAATTGATCATTTTCAAATTAGGTGGTGATAAGACTGCGGCAGTCCAGGGAAGTCTTATCACTGCCTACGTTGTTTTATAGTTCATGACCCCCCCGTCTATATAAGAACTCATTCTACAGCTCCATATGTTTGGGCTTGGTGTGAGAGCACGGTTGACAAATATTACCATTCAGACCTCAGTAGCAGGTTGAACTTTTGAACTTTTCCCTCCTGTTTAACAGAAAAAAGGAAGTGATTTTGAGCTAAGTTGTTAAAGCTGCAAGAGAAACTTTTAAATAACATTTTGACACTGCTTCTGATGCTGAAATTATTTCCTGATTCTAGGCCGTTTCACTTTGTCAGAGACTGGATTTGTGAGACACTTAAGTAGTTTGTGATACCAAAAAAGCCAAAAGTGTTTCTCAGAGCCATTATGTGTTTCCTACTTTACATATACAGAAGTGTTATTATAATATGATTAGTTTTATTACTCTCTGGTGCAATTACTAGTCAAGAATAAGTAGTTGTGGAGAAAAGGAAAATTTTTTGCAGCACCTCCACTTTGGGTTCGAGAGTTACCTACCCTCCTCATTTAATTAATTTGACTTTGGCCAGAGTGTGACAGCTTTGCTCCTTCCTCCCCTCTCTTCTCAGAGCTGGAAAGAGCAGTAATTCGTTGGGAGAGCGGCCCCTGACCTGGCCCTCAGCTCGAGCCAGCTAAGCCTTAATTAGCTGTCGTGAAACGGCCCAGGATTCATTAGAGGAGAAATAGCTCTGTCAGGAGAAGCCATTTACAAAAGATGATGGAAACTCCTCTTTTTTCCAAAATGATAGCTCTGGTAATGACACTTTCTCAATAAGCAACGATAGTTTAATACGGTAATTGTCAGAAAAATGGGGTCATTACGGCTAAGCCCCTCAAGAGCCATTTAATCGGGCTAGTATGGCTGCTGAACCATATCTGCTCACTTGAAATAGCAGCAGGAAATCAAGGTAGACGAGCTTATTGGTTGGCCCAACCTGTGATGGAAACGCTCCGTGTCACCATCTGCAGATGAGGTGGCCTCATCACAGGGAGGCTTGATTTAAAAAAATGCCAGATAGACAACATGAAATGACCATTCCCTCAACATCTCATCCAAGGGTCAGGCTGTGGGCCAGTCTCCCACTCAGTACCTTTCAAGCACGAAACTGATTTCCCAAATTTATATTTCACCATATTAGCTTAGATCTTAATGTCTCTCTTTTAACATTTATCCCTTTATTGAACTCAACATTTATTGCTTAATCGGGACTGCCTTGGATATTGGGATCATCACTGACACCAGGTGATTCACATCTCATTTTTCGTCCGTCCTTAATGTGAATCTGTCTGTGAGAATTAATCTGCCACTCCAGCCAATTCCTCATATACTTATAACACATTTATGACTATGTGTGCGACGCAGGAGCTTTATCCGGCCTTCTGCATCCACAACGGAGGCACCGACCTGGACCGCTTGCCCACCGCCAGCACCTGCATGAACCTGCTGAAGCTGCCTGAGTTCTGCGACGAGCACCTGATGAGAGACAAGCTGCTGTACGCCATCGAGTCCTCTGCTGGATTTGAGCTGAGCTGAGGAGGGTCAGGGGTTCTCTGTCCCTGCACCCATGGACCCGATGCTGCAGAGGGCTTGGGCAAAGACAGAGAAAGGAGACAGTGTGAGGAAAGCAATGATGTACTGACCTGCCTGATTTATCGTGTGAGTGTGATCGTGAATGTGTGTGCGTGTCTTTAGACTGAAAAGAAGGTGCAAGGATGACACAGGCAGGAAGCCTTTTTTAACCTTGTGGCTTTTAAGTAATTTAAATGATTATTAAAGTGATGAAAAGCTCTAAAAGAACAGTGATAGTTGAAGTTTGCAAGAAACAAATCAAGAAATAAGCAGGTTTGTGCAGGAGCTGTTGAGTGTTTTCACCAAAGATGAATTGGCGTCAAATGAAAAGGCAATATACTGACGGAAGGAGACAAGACTGTAGGACTCTAAAGCCACCTTGTGGTGCGCCAAGGGCTGTGGAAGTGGAGGTGCTGTTTATAACCAGTATGTACTTTTAGTTTTTGTGATTATTAGTATTAAGTGAACATTAGTATTAATAATCGTCATGTCCAACATCCAGGCCATAAGAGTGAACATACCACCATTGGATGCTACATGTTGAATTGTCCAGGCAGATGCTTATGTTGTGGACAAGAATGCATCAGTACATTTGTATGATTTTGGGGTTTGTGAATATGTATATGTTTACGACTGCTCTTGTATTATTCATTTATTCTGTATTTGTATAGATTTGGTTTGGGCTTTCTTTGTGGGATGAATGGAGGCCTCACGTTTTCACACATGCTTGCTATGATGAACAATCTATTCCCTCGTCAGTGCCCTAAAGTTTCCTTTTAGGAAGCATTACGTTGATAAACTTAAAGCTGATCAGTGTACCAACAGGGGAAAGAATGGAACAGAGAGTATAGTTATGAATAAATCCATTTCCTTTTGCATTTTCCACCCATAGGTCTCTTTTCTTGTTGCTTGTAATTTACTGTAATGACCGAGACATAAAATGGTGCTTTGTGGGAAAATCTCCTCCGTTTTATGGCCTCTGACATATAATTAAAGAAACATCCAGTTAAGAAACACTGAGCAGAACTATTCTGGCCTTGAGATGCATTATCGGGCTGAGCACAAATTAAGATTGTGTGCGTTTGTCATAAATCTACCTGCCCTCTGATGCAGCACAGCCCAGGAGAGATCCATCCCTCTTTGGACCAATTCCATCTCTCCATCTTCTCCTCCCTGACCAAACAGCCAACTGCTGCCCCTTCTCTCTTCTCTAAGCCCGAACCCCACGCATCCGCTGGGCCAGGGAACTCAAAGTGGTAATTGGGTCTTAAAAACCAGACTTGTCATTGAAATGAGGGATTCATCTCAATTACTATGAGATTTATTTAAGACTATTACCATGTGATGGATTGTAACTGACAAAGTTAATGCAGGCTGTTATGAATCATCTGCTGTGCGTAATATACTTTAGGCCTTTTAAGAGCTAATTGAAGCTTTTAGTCTTATTTATCTTGCCGCAGAGCAAGAAAACATCAACACTCACATGAGAGTGATTAGGACTTTAACCTCCTCTCTAAAAGATTCCAAAATGCCATCAACTTTACATTCGTGAGAGTTGCGCAATAAACCGGACAGGTATGAACCGAAGACGCAAGCATAGATGACAAGTCAATCCCACCTGAAATCATCTTCCATGAACAATTCTACCACAAATCTTCAGCCATGGCATCCTCATGAAAGTCATAAACCCCCCCAAAGTGAGACCCCCGCTCTGTTCGGTTAGATGTTATAATACAACAGTGTCATCTTGTGGTCAAAAGGGGATACTGCATGGGGAACATTATGAACTTTTATAGGATACTTCTGGCTTCTCTGTGCCAACTTCTAATGAATGAAATAGACTCCGAGACAAAGTAAACTACTGCTCCCACTGGTGTCCTCCTGGAAGCTTTTCAAGGACACATAACATTAGATTTTGGCTGCCTGGTCGCAACAGGAAAGAGTAAAGTGATTGGACTGATCTTTATTAATGCTCAAAAGGTTACAGACAAAATGTAGCTCTATTAAAATGTCATAGTGTAATGTTTCCTGCACATTAGGATAGCATTATGAGGTGTGTGCTGTGTTATGAACATGTCTAGACATGAACAGGGAGGGAGCTACAGTCCAAACTTCATACCTCTGATGCTTCTGCATTGTTCCCTAAGGTTTTTTCTTTTCTTTTTTTCTCTTTTTTTTGATATATAGTAACCTTTGAAGATCTTCTGCGGTTGTTTCTCTTAAGGCCCTAAAATAGAATGCCTCAGATTCCTGTAATCAATCTTTTCAAAAACACCAAAAAGGCACCATAAGATTAAAAAAGAAGAAGGATCTTTCAAGCGTGCAGCAATGTGAAGAAATGCACACGAGTGGAGCATGAATACCTATCTATCACTGAGTTCCCTTTTTCCCCTCTGTCCTGCTGAATGAGTCTAATCCGATACTGACCGCCTATAATGTCCTTCATAATTAATAGCCATCTATCATTTTCATTAGGACTTCCTCAGCTGGCATGAGCTCCAGCGAGCATTACTGCCAGAACGTCCTTCCCTTTTCATTTTAAATCAACAGGAGCCCTTAATTCAGGGTCACTTCAGTCCACATGCACAGGTTAACACACACTCTGTAACTACACACCAAACACATTGTGCGCAAAACTAGACATTAAACTGTCTTATTCATTTGCACACAGCACATATTTGAGTCAGTTTCATACTATTATTGACAAAGTGATAATGAATTCTATGCTGGATGGATAACACAGATAGAGGCCTGCCTTTGGTCTGTGTGATTGAGATGAGTACAGACCAGTTATTCTGAGCTGCAACCCCTGTGTCCTTCTCAATGTTTTGGAATTCAGTGCTGAGTTAAATGGCACAGTAATTTATTGGGCCCAAGAGTGTGTTTCCAAAAATGGACAGCAGGTGGCGCCAGAATACCCAGTTTGTGGCCTTGGGTGGGAAGAAGCCAGACTACCTGGAGGAAACACACATAGACACGGGGAGAAACAGGGTCAGTCTGGGACATGAACCCATCACCCACTGGCTGTGAGGCAACAATGCTAAACACCGTATTGACAACAATCACCTTCTTGCTTTGAGATCATGCCACAATTTCATTTGATCTGTACTTCAGCGGTGAAGGATTGCTGTTGCGCATTAACATCTTCCATGGGGCAAATTTTCCTAAGATGCGTTCCAGTCTATCTGTCGTCAGCAAAAATTGTGGACGTTCCTGCACCTCATCCTGGTGTTTATTATTTTCTGCAGCCCGGTGTCTTGTTCAGACAGGAAAATGGATGTTGCCTAGATTTACTTGTCTAACAAAGATACACTTAATAGATTAGATTTGGTGAAAAGCCATACCATCAGTTTGTCAACACTGAGTTTCTGCCAGATGAGGCTTAAAGTGGGATCATCGTGCTTTACAGATGTAGGACAGCAGCATTGATCAACGGTTTACACACAGACTAAGGGAGGCTTTTCTCTATATTTGACTGTTTTTGGTTTTCGAAAGAAAATCTAAGGCATGTAGGTATTTTGACAAATCCGAGTCAGATTCATGCTATTATGCTTTGTTGTGCCTGTATGTATGCATTTTGTGTCTAAAGTTAAATTTGCACAGCTTCATGTACTTGACAAATAGTGATTCTGGCTCTAATTCAAATTTTAGAGCCAATGAGGATGGATAACAAAGATGGAGGCCTGCTTTTGGTCTGCTTGATTGACATAAGTACAACCAGAATTCCTGTGTCTTGCTCTATGCTCTGTTAAATGGCACAATGATTAATCGGGTTATTCCACATAACACGAGCGTGTACTTCCCAAAATAGACAGCAGGTGGCGTCCGGATAACCCGCAATCATACTGACAGCAGTCTGTAGGTGTTCGACTATGAGCGGTGTTTAATGATTTTGGGGGTTATTGAGAGCAACTTCCTTCAATGAAAACGCGTAAGACTAATATTTCTTATTTATGATCCTTCAGTTTTCCCAATATTCTCTCAGTGTTAAGTGTCAGCGTTCAAAGACGTGATGCCTTTATTTGCCTTAGATAAAAATTGTCATCTTCATTTCACAACATTTGGTTTGATTTTTGGGTCGCACGACCCTCAACTGTTTTGCATTCAATGGTCAGTTATTGTCTGATGTTGTATACTAGAGAATGTTTTCTAATGTAATGATATTTAGAAACTTATCTGATGAAATTAGCCTGATGCTGATATTTCAGTTCACTCCTCACTGGATTTTTATAGCTCTGTGGATAATAGTTGGTTTGAAATCACAGTAATTCCATGACTAACGTGCTGTTTTGTACTTCAGACATCTTATCTTATCTAATTGGAAGGAACACTGGAATCAATGGCCACCACAGAGTTTTACTTTTGGTTCATTTTCACGTGGACTGGGATGTTGAAATGTGATTTATTGTATTGTTCTTGCTGAGCAAAGTGCTTTGTGTAAGACTTCTGATCCAGTTCTCCAGACCAACTTTTTGTGAATGATTGCACATAGAGTTCCAGCACCTTCTGACCCCCCTCTCTGTGTTAATCAACACGAAGTTGTAAATTGGATTAATAGAGCAATAAAAAAAATAAGTTTGCTTTAGAACTCTTAAGGTCAAGAGAGTAATTTGATCGCTTACAGGACACCATAGACAAAAACTATACTATGTATATTTTCAAAGCAATTTACAGTTTGCTTCAGACAAATATAAATACTCTGTAAAATTAGCAGAGGCTCAATTTATGGGAATGGACTGATGATGACTGAACTACACCAAACTAGTATTTTGTGGAATGTCCCCATGACCCAGATGACTTTCTGCTATTGATATGCAATGTTTATAATTCACTCATTGTTGACTGCATTTTTCTTTGTTGCAATTTATGAATTGTCTAACTGCCAATTACATCATAGTGACCCAGTGCGTCATTCGGACCAGCAAGTTAAGTTGCTCTTGACATAACACGAAGAAGAGAAAAGCCGGAAGCTCGGTTCCTCCAGAACGTCTGTGCGTAAGCACGCTTCACCTGCGTCTCTGATATACCACAGTCCCTGAACGCAGCAGAGGTAAACTCGGTTTGTGTGAGGCAGCCACGCCAAGCAGCAGCAGCAGCAGCAGCAGCAGAGGCATTCCGGCGCTCCAGTTTCCACACTCGGACGGAACAGCGACATAATTCGCCTCGTGTCGACGTTTCCTCGGTAAAGGTGAGCCCCGCAACGTTTATGTGACCGAGGGACGTGCTGGTGTGTCTTTACGGTGTTCGTTAAACGTTTGAAGGTAAACGCGGTTAGCGTGGCGTGTCGCAGCGCCCACGTACACATGAAGATGCTGTGGCGTTTCGGTGTCGCAGCTTGACGTTGCCGCTCGTTTGCTTGTGTTAATGTTTGTATTGTGGTAAAATTATCGTTTTATCTCAAAGGCGCAGTGAGTATGACAGAGCCGGAGTGAAATACCCGCCAACAATGAACTGTATCCGAACCAAAGTAATGTTAGCTCCGCCTAGCCTAAATGCTAACTATACGTTCAGTTTGATGGAAGCGAGTAACGTCTGAATTCTGTTCGGGGAAGTAGAAAAATCTCACTGTAGCTTTAAGTTTGATTTAGTTTCAGCTATTTGCACTGTGCCGTTTTTCTGTTTTATTGTTACCACTTCTTAATGAAACGTCCGGCTTTACTGTGAGGTGTTCTGGAATGTTCTTCTCACCTCATTGACTAATTAGTGCCGCAAATTAGCACACGTTCTGTCAGATTGTGAAAGTGGTAGTTATTGATGTGCAACCTCAAATGTTTGGACGTTGGACTGGTATGTAAAGAAAAAAACCCCAAACACCTTATTGGCATAAGTTTTATGATTAGAGAAGTTTCAGACAGTTGCAGTATCAGTTACACAGTGATATGAAGTGCATAGGAATGACAACATGTACAACTGATATACACAGACAACCCTGCATATCTACCCTATTTATTTTGTGATTAGAGCAAATTAAATTGGATTTGGTTGGATTAAAATCTTAATTATGTTCCTTCTGTCAGCTAAGGAATAAACTGATTACGGTAATCTTTTCAGGACTTAATACGACTAAATGATGGTCTCACATATATGAGACAAACCCATAAATGCTTTTGAATGTTTGACTTGGATGTACTTATGTCTGAGTTTGTCTGGAACAAAAATCAGTTTGGTGCAGACACAAAGATCATTTGTTGCTCTAGGTACAGATTAAAGTGAAGAGACAGCAATACCTCACCATGAGGGATAAGAGGAAGTGACACTGTAAGGATGAAACTTATCTGTTGAAATAAGCCGCTGATGTTAGTGAGAGATTTGAGTTTTGCGACTGGTTTGTTCTCTTCACTAGACTTTTGTAGCTCCGTGGATGATAGTTTGGCTTTGGAACTGCCTGTAATTCCATGGCTCTAGCTGTAATTTTTCAGATAAGTTGTTTTCCTTGTGATGTCCTGTTGGTAGGAACACTGGAGCCAAAGGTCTACGCTGACTTTTACTTTTGCTTCTTTTTCATGTGGACTTTAACATTGAAATGTGACTCATGGTATTGTAAAGTTGTTGCATAGCTAAGTGCTTTGTGTAAGCCTTGTAGTCCATGAATGTGATCCACCTGGTTGTAAATAAAACAGTACGTAGGTCTTTGAAATAAATTGAATACCAATCTGCTAGTTAGTTTCTGTTTTCATGAATGAATGTTTTGTTTTCCCGATTTTGCACTCTTGACTGAAATTTAGGGGCTTTTTATGGGTGGTAAGAAAAAAATAGTTTCTATTTCGAATTGAGAACTTAGTCCTGAGATGAACTATATTTGAAAGATTGCACAGAAGGTTTGGAGTGTTTCCTAACACTTTTTGTATGTGAAGGTCTTCGTCTTGGTCTTGGTTGTAGTCTTTTACTACCAGCTTCATAAAACACTGACTTCATTTGCTTTTGTCAGGAAAGATCAAATTTTGGTTCCCAGGTCAAGTTCAGTCCCAGAAAATCAAACGTAATTGTAATTCAAAATCAGTATCAGCAGTGGCATCAGTCATTGATTCATGTAAATTATGACATCATTAGATTACGTGACAATCTGTCACAGAGGCGTTTTGAGTTTTAGAGGCAAAAATGTAAAACGTACAGTAAATGTGATCATTTCCCTCACTGTTGATAGTTTGTAATGTAGAATATGATACAGAGTAGGGTGTATTTTCCTTAAAAACATTTTTTTAACGAGATCAAACCCAGAGATGCTCTGCTGATAAGTAACTGGAGTCCTACTGTGCAGACTGATATCATTTGATGTTGACTAGCTGCAGTTGACCTTGATGAGCCCGTGTCCTGATTATCTGCTTGCACTGAACAATTCTGAACAAGTTTATGGTGCACATTTTCTTGTAACATTCAGAGGGACTTGTTTTACAATTTCAGAGGCATAAAGATAAAAGCATGAAAAGTTTCAGGCGTGGAAGAATTGTAGTTGTATATCAGAGCCGTTCGTCTGTGTCTGATGTGAACTGAAGTTTTTCAAAAACGTTCTTTGGCCCAACTCTGTACTTTGTCCCGCACATGTATTGCCAGTTGCGTTATTCACTATTTGGGTCGCTGTTATTGGATTCGTCTTGAGGTTTATTGAATGGCAGGATTTATGTCTGCATCCATAGTGCAGGTCCTGAAAATTACCAAATGAAAAGGCCCTAATTTAGTCACATTTCATTTAGTCACACCGTACAGACAACCGAACTGTATGGAAGCCAAATATCCTGGCTTTCCTGCGTAGCTGTTCAATTCGAAGCCGTTCCCTCTTCTCTCCTCCAGGAGCTTGAGTTTTTTTTCTCATTTATATACTCTTGCGTAATATTGACCCTCAAAGGGAATTTTATTTGGCTCACTGGTGCAGTATGGTTGAAAATAGATAAATTTAGTCTGGGGTCATATGTCTCCAAAAATCTGTGAAGATTCCTATCGTGGTGATGACTGTTGAATTGGACTCAATAAGCACAGACATCAGATCCTCTCTGTTAAAATCTGTTTACCACACATCGCCCCGTTATGCTAACCCTTGAAAATCTTAATATATCTTTCTATCGTCTCGGTAGCCTCTGGTTAGTCTTCACTCATGGATGACAAAGTGCCTTAAGTGTTTCTGATTTGGTTTGGTTTGTAACTCCCAGTTTTTGATTGCAATTACTCAGCCGTTTAACACTTTCAGCAGATTTGACGTTGTGACTACTACTTCTTGGTCATGAATACTGGTTTGTTCTTTATCTTTTGATCTTGATCTGCTCTACCTGTAAAGTGCCATGAGATAACTTTTGTTGTGATTTGGCGCTATATAAATAAAATTGAATTGAATTGAATTCATCATCTCTCACCGCCAGCCACACAACAGACTCATCCAGTTTTCTTGGGAACATCAATAAGAAATTGATGTTCTCGTGTCACGATCAAAATAGCACAGCCAGCTAATGTCAGCGTGGTAATTTGAAACTGGCCATGTTTTGATGTGTTTTATCAGTCATTCCTTCGCATCGATTGATTTTAAACGAAGCGGTTCATCCTTCATGGCTTATTAAATTGGTCAGTTATACAAGAGATATTGTTTTCACCCTCTGTGCCAGGTGCTAGGCAGGAGTCACTTACTGGTACTTCTAAAGCAGCCACAAACACAATCTAACCGCAAAGGCCACAGGTTATAAATAGCAAACAAGGCACAAGTGGGCTCCTAGTGTAAGTACTATTCGCTGGTTTGTTTATGCACTTTAGTATGATTGGAAATTGTAAATGTATACCTTGGTTTTCATGTTTGTTTGTTTTTTCCAAACTGATGTTGCTTGACTTGCTTGATTGTTTCAGTTGGCATATTACCTGCTGATAATTGTCAGAAAGACAAATAACTAATCATCTGTGGGTTTATTTTGTTAAGGGAAGGGCATGGAATGGAATCCGCATGTCCTGTTTTACTTATCCAAGTGTTGGCTCCAATTGTCACATTCGGCCAGTGTTTGGTGTAGTGCCTTTTTGTTTAAGTATTTTTAAGAGGCTGCAGTCAACAAAGTGTTGATCTCTATATGTGCCTCTCATTTTTTCTCAGATTTTAGAGGCTTTTGTCTCATTGGGTGAAATATTCTGTAGAAAGGATTGCCTTCTCACTGAGTTTAACACGTAACCCCCCACAGCTCAAATGGACCATTTCCCCTTTTGAGTCAGATTTATGGTTCCAAAGTTTACAGACGTTAACATTCATCTGTACAGCTTTAATTTGAGAGGCAGAGCTCGCTTTTCCACAGACCACATAACACAGTTCTTAAACCAGAGCCTGCTCTCCCTGTACTGTGTCGAAAGAAAACATGACATGTTCTGCGGCCGAGAACAGACTGTTAATAGTTTTGCTTAGTACAAAAACACGACTGGTCCTTTTAAACAGAAACATTTGCGTTAGATGAGCTCCAGCTTCACAACATTCAACAAAACTAGACTTCAGAGGGGGAGAACATGACCAACTGATCTGTGGAAAAAAGGCTGATGGGCATTACTTTGTTGTGTACATGATGGCAAAGGCTGCTAAAGGCTATATTTGGTTTATAGAGAAGGTTGTTTGTTGGGCTTTGTGGCCTGGCGGAAACTGAATATGTAAGCTAATTTTGGCAGATAAAGACTATAATAAGACGTCTATGTTTAGCTTGCATTTAAAATTAGAAGTTGTTAAGAGATGTTAGTCAGTTCATTTAAGATACAAGGTTATAAATGTTGAATTTTAAATATTCAAGTGGAGACAGATATTGAAGTTTGGGGAAGGACCCACCGATCCTTCAGCTATCGTTGCAGATTTTGTGCTCTTCATCATTGTTGCTCTTCTTCTCCTTTGTCAAAAGATATTTTTAACATAGTTTTTCCAACACCAAATCCAACTTCCTAAATCTAGTTTCCACTGAGTGGGACACCAGCTGTGTGGCAGTCACTGTGTTTATATGCGTATACTTTGATTGTTTGTCCAGGTTGTAAAGGTAAATATTCACATTAGGCCTCACACACGGATGGAATGAATAGGTTTCCACCCTTCTCTTGAGTATGCGAAGTATGAACTGACTCCCTCTCAGGAAGTGCACGCAGAGGTGAAATATTCAGACGTTTCACTGCCAAAATCAATCGCTTTACTCATGTAGTGTAGCTGCGCTAACTTGGTGTAAATGTACGTTCATTTGTGTCAATTTCAGTCACATAAGATGTTTGAAAAAATTAAATTTTTGCCTCAGCATAAAGTTTTAAGTGATCGTTTGTTAAAAGTTACAACACATTTTTTTACAATAATTCAACACATTTATCTACCACAAGAGTCCTTAAAAAAAAATCCTAAAACTTTTTTAGTAATCTCAACACGGAGTAAACACCCCTTGCTGTATGTTTACATTCAAGCTTAGGCAGAATTGACCTGAATGGATTGACGTCTGGTCTCTCCAGTAATTGTGAATTAGTTTGTACCAGGTGACTCTTAATTTGCTGCACCCTTTCCGAGAGATGAGTTGAATGTCATTTTTTTTTTAATTCATTTCAGCCGACATGTCCCGTCCTGTTTTGAGAGGCTCAGCTTCATAACGGCAACATTAGGTCATGCTTTAAAATGATGCGCGGGCCAAATAACATCCATTATCTTCAAAGTTTTTCGCGAAGGATTTTGGTTCCTTGGTGCCTTAGGGTGAGCAGGGATCACTCGGTTGCGATTATGTAATTTTGCCCGGCTGGTTTTAGCTGTGCTGCCCTCCTCCCCGCGCCTCTATTTCAGTGCAGTTGATTACATTGTTTGGTATTGCCACTCTGTATAAAGTTACAGCCCACTCCCCTTTCCAACTTTACCCCGCTCTGGCCTGGATGGGAGGCTTTTTACCCGTCACACGGCCACGCTCAGCTGCAGTTTGTTGGTCTTTATCTCTCCAAGCTAACATGCCTTAACAGAGCTTAAATCTCTTTCCACAGAGGCCAAACAGAGGACACGGACACAAGATAAAAACCCACAGACACACAGACAGAGCCATGGTGGAGTACTACCACGTCTTGGGCGTCCAGAAAAATGCATCGCAAGGGGACATCAAAAAAGCGTAAGTGCCCCTGACATTATTTTTAACTCACCATTGTTGCTAAAAACCTTGGCCGCTCTGAAGGATGTAATAGGTTAATTATATCCCCCTCTGGCAGTGTAAGTGGACAGAGGGGGAGAGTGTGAAAGACCGCAATGCAGAAAGTTTCCACTCTTCTTCCTGTAACCTTGCTGCTGTCAAAACACCTGCTCTCACCCAGCAACCATAGTCGCTGGCCTCTTTCAGTTAACATTTCCTCACTGGTTTCTTTGATAAGTTTTGTTTTGAGCTTCATATGAATCGCTTTTGAATCGTTTTCAACAACTTGTCTGTTCACATATCATAGCCAGAACAGGACGCCTGTTTGAAACAAGGTCGGTTCTAATTCTAATTCTGGGAAAAGCAGGAAATCACTGACGGGAGTTTGAGTGTATTTGGCAGGAATGTTTTGAACGTCACAGATGAATTATTGCAGATTGATTGTTTTAGTCCATAAAATGCCAGAAATAGTGCATTTACCAGTCCCCAAAGCCCAAACTTATGTTAGGAATGAGTACTGAGAACTGGGCCTAAATTGTTACCGGATCTTATCCTAATTGGTCAAAGCCAAAATATCATACATAAATAAAATCAGTCCCTAATGATGACAATGTCGGTGTTGAAAGTGTGGGGTTTGGTTGTATCAAAAACGTTGCCAACAGTGTGTATATGAGTGAGAGAGAGAGGGGGAGAGCAGGAGAGAGAGAGAAGGGGGGAGCAAAAGAA
>OMNV01000399.1:21441-33337 GCA_900303265.1 Brotula barbata | reverse complement strand
GAGCGTTTCGTGTAACATTCGAAAGATAAACCTGCAGGACAAGCGCGGCTGGTTCGATGGCTTTTATGCGCAAAATATGGCCGAATCCAAAACTTCTCTCCGGCCTGCACGGAACGCGTCAGCACGCTGCCAAATATCAAAACAGTCGATGTCATTAAAATACTTCTGTTCTATTTTGGGTTTGGGTTTGTCCGCTGGCCATTTATAATCTCACGTCTGTTCCACTGCTTCCTCTGACCTTACACCAGAACAAACATCGTCTTATCACGGGGAGAGCAGTCCGACAAAAGAAATATAGGTCCGTGCCCACAGATGCGCCCATTATTAATCACTTTTTTGGGAAGCGGAAACAAGACAGAGGCGAGGTGTGAGGAAAACCTGTGGGGTGGAGGAAGGGGGGGTGAGTGAGGCGGAGATGGAAGCGAGGCGAGGGGTTCAACCTTTGGATGGGCTGTTTACCCAACAGAGTAAATGAAATGATAAGCGGAGCCGGGCTTGCTAGAGCGTGGAGCAAGACAGCGTGACCGAACACGAGGAATGCTTCTTTCGTGAGCACCACTCCCTGAGATCACTCAGCCTGGAAGCCTCAGACCCACGACCCAGAAAACGTCATTCGGCTTGATTTAATTCTGTCCCTGGTCTGACTCTGAGGGAATGAGGTCCAGTTATGTCCCCCACGTCGAAGAACAAGCAGGCGTTTGTCGCGGGGAATAGGCTCGGTCCAGGATTTAACGAGATACATTCGAGGATGCTCCACGTCTTTAAAGGTGCATCGGGCTGATTTCTCTTCAATCGGTGCGAGAAATCAGAAGGCCTGTTTGGGATTGTCTGTGTGTTCAACATGTGTTCTAACCTGAGTCATCTTCGCCAGATCCAGGGAGGGCCGTTGCTCCTGGGCATCCTCTGGCCTCCTACGCTTCATTCCAATCTTTTTGTCGTTCAGCACGCAGGGCTGGGATCTGCTCCGGGACAGGCAGCCCGTGCCTATGGCTCTCTGGCCAGTCCGCCTCCCCAGTTCTGGTGTGGAATCTGGAGAGCTGGCCTCTGACGCCTCTTCCCTCTGGAGCTCGGGCAGGCTAATCTGCTCGTGGGAGAGCGAGAGGGGCCTGAGGAAGTGGTGCTGCTGAGAGTGGTACTGATATGAGGAAGGAGAGGTTGGGGACATGGGGGAGGCAGTGAACAGCGGGTTGAGTGGCAGTCGCTGAGCGAAACACGGCAGCTCCAAGGCGCCGTCTGTGACGACGCTGGAGCGCGAGGGCAAACTGAAGCTGGCGCTCCGCTGCATCGCCGGGAAGTGGCCCCCCGAAAAGCCGGCTCCGGCTCCACCTCCCCCGGCGCGGACGCTCCCGCCGCTGTGGCACCTTCGCTTCTCCACCGACGTCCACACGCGGGAGCCCTGGGGCCTCCAGGACGAGCGGCAGCCACCGTAATCGTCGGAGAGCGACAGGGAGCGACACTGGCGTTTGCTCGGCGGCGCCCTCGGAGCGTGGCTGCTGGTCGTAGTGGTGTAATGTGTAGTGGTGGACGTGGTCTGGGAGCGGGGGACGGGCATCTTGCTGTCCCCCAGGCTGAGGTCTTTAATCAGGCTGGTGATGGCCGTGGTGCTGCGTGCCTCCTGAGCCCAGTGATGGCTCCCCTGCTCAGGCATCACATCCCACAGGCTCTCCAGACTGGACCCAGACGGACAGGGGGCTCCCTGCTGGATGGCACAGCCTCGCCCCAGGTCCAGCCACCGATCTGCATCTGGGATATTCAAAACACACACACACACATATCGTCAATTTTAACTATTAACTCTCTAAAAGCCACATCTGTATAGGTCCACATCTGTACCAACGTACCATAATCACATCAGGATTAAGTAACTGTACGCAGCCTAATCCGTACGGTACACACACCCATGAATGAAACGAATACCATGAAAACAGGCTATTGAAAAACACGGAGGAGACACATTTTGGTCTGCCAGCTACAGGAGGGATTTGTTTAGGTAAAAAGAAACTAAATATTCACCCAAAGTCATTCAGGGCACCGGAACTGGATTAAAGACAAACAACTTTTTTATATGAAACTAATCTATCATCTTTTTATTTGGTTTAAGATACCACAGCTAAGCCTGAGAATGAATGAAATGCTGCAGCTCAGCAGCTAAACACACGCTGCTAACATGTTCTACGTGTTACGACCGAATAACAAAAGAAACACAAAAAGACATCTGGATGAAGATCAGTGTGTTGGAATCCAACTACGAACCTTTGTTCCCATTCTCTACCTGCTGGACTGTCAGAAAACCAAACAAAGCAGAGAGTGGGAGGTGAAAATCACTTTCAGACAAATACAATGGCATTTTAAGAGCAAAGTTGATTTCCTTTTGTCACGCCATCCCACAAATGAAGAACTTAATCCCCATAAGAGTTTGGTTCGTGCGACGGTCACGGAAGAGCTCCTTTTGTTGAGAAACTACGACAAACGGTGGCGGGTAATGCGTAGACCAAATCACCATGGGCTATTTATAGCATGTGATGATTTTTATCTTGCCAGAACAACGTGAACAACAAATCAAAGACAAGCCTCTGAACAAAGTTGGAACGTGCTCTTGCAAACATGCACATTAGTAATGATAAATGGCCACGTGTTTAAAAAAGAAATCATGGATTAAAATTACACAATCAGAATGCAAACGCTAACATGGAAACTAAGACAACCTAAGCTGTCTTCTACACTCTTAAAGGTACAGATCCGGACAAAAACTCTGCCCAGAAAGCCCTCTTAGTGTACTACGCTACCATTTTCTCTCAAAATGCAAAATATATCAGAATGCGTTTGGTTTTGCTGGGAACATTACGCATTTCATCAGAATTTCAAATTAAGCTCTACGACGACAGATAGGTGGTTACCTCGGAGTTTAAGGCGTTAAATGGCAAACTCACGGCCATATCTCGAAGATCCTTGAGTCCAAAAACACGAGCTATCGACAAAAAGGAACGCCAAGAAAAACAATTGGCGCTCGCTCCCATTAGTCAACTGGCATGACGCACAGAGGAAAGCTGTGACCTGACTTAACTTTAGTGTCAATATGACAGAAATTAGAATGCCAGCTGTCTCACCGTGCACACTGAAGACTTTGTCACACCGTTGTGGGTGACAATAAACACCTACGCTGTAGTGCCATTGTGTCTAAGCTGCTCAAGCCAAGTGGTTAAGATGGGAGTCTGTTGAAGCATTTGGCCAAAGGTCCCTCCCTGCCTGATCCAAATCCCATCCTTTTGGATGTTTGTCTCTAATTTTGGCCTGCTGTCTCGCAGGCCGATGGAACTCATTGTTTTGGGCCGACAAAACAATGCACGGGGGCTACAGCGATGTTGCAGGAATGTTGGGAAAACAAGTTGACAAAGGGATAAAGGGATGAAGTTCAAACAACAAACTGCTGGTTGAACTAACAAAACGTTGGAAGGTGGTACGAGAGCTGTTAAAGTAGACGCTGCCCTGTGATGTCATTATGTCTAGCCCTGAAGGAAAAGAGAAGAGGCGGCATGTGCATACGCTGTCAACACCTTGATTGTTGGTCTGGAAGGCAAAAATGCGACAGCGTTCATACTTTTTGATCGATGGATATCCATAACTTTTAACTAAAATTCCAAAGCTAAACTTCAGTTGTGGCATTTGTGTGTCGATCTCGTAAAATATTAAATGTGGCGCTTAGACCCCGTTTGAATCATGCAAACAAAACGAAAGCATTGGCGTAACATAAATGATACACGTGTCACAGAAATAGCTGTAACATTAATATATCACATTTAGATAATAATAATTTTCGGTGACATTTCACTAAGAACACGTTTGCCCGACATCGTACGTGAGAGACAGCTGTCTTCTAATGTGACACGGATCCACACCAGGATCTACCACCGATGTCACATCAAATTATTTCATATGAATAATTTTCAACTGAGGAAAAAGAAAAACAACATTTTTCAACCGTCATGACTTTTAGTGTTCATTTCCTTACAGAGGAGGGGCGGAGGTGAGATTTACATACCTGAATATGTACTTTGATTATGTATGAAAGTAATCGATTTATTGACATAATCACCGAATTGGAAGAAAGTTTGAGCGGGCGTGCAAATGTGCGTGATGGCAGCAGCTTGCATTTAGAGCAGCGTGTCTTTTCACACGGGGGGGTAATTACTGCAACACTGACGGAGCCAGGGGGAAATTGTTGACATAGGAAACAGCATATTCAATTACAATTCATTCCCATGAGAGCGGTGTGCGCAACCGTCGTACGGAGGCAGGTGCACCCTGATCATGAGAGGGAGATGGGTGACAGGTGGAGAAAGGGAGAAGTGAGACAGAACATGATAAACAATTTGACAGTTACCGTAGGCTCAGCAGCCGTGACAGTTCAACTTATCGGGAGCTTACAGGAGTTACGCATGGTCTTATGACATTTATGAGATGACATTCTGCTGTGTTCCATGTAGTCACCTAAGAGAGTCCTTTTCATCTAGGGTGAACGACTGGCATGTATGGAATATCTAGTAGTTGGTTTAGACGTTAAAAAAGGGCACAAAACTCAATAAATTCTGTTCAAGTACAAACCGCTTGGTGTATGCTGACGACCGGGTCATATTTGTGAAAAAAAGAGAAACTGTGCAACAAGATCTCCAAATGGGGGCCTCTGTCTTTGTTACGATGCAACGATTGGACCTATCAGTGCATCGCTGCGTGGCTGCGGCCTCGCTGAGGGCAAAAACCGGCACGCATTGGCCAAACTGTGACACCGAGCCAGAAAATTGGTGTCTTATCTCCCTGCAGCTCGGCTCAGGTCCACTTTGAGCGCAGCGGATCGGCCCTGTCGACTCGTAAATGAGAGGAGAAGAATCAACTCACCCACAGTTCCACAGGAGAAGAGGGTGGTCCCTCTGCTCATGGTGTGGAGCTCACGCTATGGGGCAAACGGAAGAAGGCAGAAGGTCACGGCGATGTCAAATAAAGGAAAATAAATTATGGGTGATTATGCTTGTTTCAAAGTCTGGACATGAGATCCTTTATCCATCCTGCTCAAGATAATAATAAAGCTACTGATTACCTTTAATGCTGATAGCTAGTTAGAGACGTGCTAACACCTCACCTAGTTTATACTCCCCAAAGAACAAAGGTTCTTCGGGGAGTATAAAACAGTTCTGCAGATACACACCTATCCCTCTTGATCCAAGCATTCAAAGTTTACTTCTTACAACCGGGTGGTGGCTGCCAGCACAAAGGACAAAGGAAATTGCCGTGCTGTGCATCGCTGTGAGTCACCTCGAGGTTATCTCCACAACAGAAAAGTGTTTTCTGGGATACAAGACCAAAGTGAAGGCTACTCTGACTTATCGTTACGTAAACCATTTTCAGCAGTTGACCCCAGTCACAGGCTGGTGGGTGGAGGGGAAATATTAATAACAGGGTTCAGAGAAAAGCCTACAACCTGTGGCGAAGTGATGCCGAGACACGAAAACCACAAGCTAATCAGGTGTGAGTGGGTCAACAAAGAGTCAGGCTGAACCCTGGAGAGATAAACTGCTCTTCTCTTTCACTCTGCCTCTTACAGTCAAGGGTTTGCGGCTAAGGGGTTAAAAATACTGAAAACACTGGGATGTCTTTACAGGAGGAAATGTTCTCAGGGTGAACACCAAAAAATGAGATTTCTATGCAGCTTATCACATCATCTGGTAAGGTGCGTGGAAGCTTGTCCTATAATTAGAGGATTAAAAAGGGTGTGTGACCTGCAGTATTAAAGAGCACACCAACGTTTCAGGAAATAGCCTGATATGAAAGACATCCAGGAAGTGGCGAGCCTAACACAAAGACTGGAAGCAGAGCGAAAGATTTAGCCGTCAGTCCTAAAGACCTTGCAGTCGTCCTCCTCCTCCTCCACCAGACTGGACCGGAATCCTGTGGGACGCAAGACTAAAGCAGTCATCGCCGTGGTTGAAGGAGGCCAAGAGGCTTCAAACAAATCATTTCACATAGCTCGCTAACCTTTCTTGGCGGGCCTTCCCCAGTAAAATATTGAGCACCGATGTGACAAATGGGACACCCAAGAGTCTTTGGGCCCTCATATCGTTCCTTTGGAGTGTAATGAAATCATATCTGATGCCCCATTTTCTGGATTCTGATTCAATCACCAACATGATCAACAGGCAACTGGCTACTACACTGTGTGGTCTGACATGCCTCCTCACATTGTGCAAGTGTGTGTGATTACACATGGTTTTTGTGGTCTGTGGTCGTGCGCTGATTTACTGTTATCGCTGTCCTATTCAATTTGCTGACACCTGAAACACTCAGCAGATCCTCGAGTGGGAACTTTAATGTCATCACTGCGGTATGTGTGGAAGGCGGAAGGTGACAAGTTCCTCTCACCAGAAGTCTCTCCTTCTTCTTGGACCTTACATCATTGACACCCTTCTTCTTTTCCAGTGTTTTCGAGAAAATGATCACCATGGTAACGCGCGGCTGGGCTCCAGTCTCTTTGGGTGCAGAAGAAGTCCGGGGGCAGCCATCTTAAGTGATGGTGGAGGGCAGATGCATTTAGGGAAAACAGACGAGCTGTTGATGACCACCCATCTGCAGAGAAGGCCTGGTGGTGGCGGTGGGAGGGTGTGGGTCACACTTGAGCCAATCCCTGTGTTGAAAAGAAAGCGAGAGGAGGGAGAAAACTTATTTATTATCACTGGGAACAATGAGTAATAACACATTTATACAGAGTCTCTTCAAGACCCCGGACTCTGTATGTGTGTGCGTTCAACCATACAGGTTGACATAACGTAATGTAAGTTAAGAACAGATCGAAAAGCATTCAGGACAGTTTTACACTAACAAAATGAGGAAAAAATTGCAGTGCTCATAAATGATGACAACAGACCATGGCTGTTATTCAGTATAAGAGCGCTACACAAATCTTCTGCACAATGTCGTGTCTACAGGTACAAACTGTGGAGGACAATAGATTTCAGCTTTTGGGTGGGTCTGTCTGGCAAACAAGAGTGGTACAGAGGGGGGCCCTAACCACAGCTCGCACACACACGGTGGTACCATATGGCTCTTTTTTTTCCTTTTTTTTTTTACTGGCAGTAACAATACGAAGTCTAATTTCACTGCTGATACCCCTTTGGACAAAATGTTACACTAAAAAGGGCATTGTTCCTCTTCAATGCTCATTTCTTGAACAAGACCGTGAACTACTGAGGCACATGTCACAAAGCCTCGCAAGAACCTTGTACACTCTTGGTAAACAAAACATGTTGCCATAAGCCAAACGTACATATTTATCCCCGTGAATGGTGGAACATTTGTCATGTCTAACGAAATCCACAGGACTTTAAGAAATATAAATGGTGGAACAGAACGCAAAGCCGTCACTCACATGACACACAGATGTGGCTTAGAAACGCAAATAGAAAAAAGTAAGACGGGCCTCTGCACTGCAGATGGCAGAACATACAGAAGCCGCAGCAGCATGCTCGTAAAATGCTTACAGTTATATGTACGGCAGACATGTTGACATACATGCCCAGTCATGTCTGCTCGCAGCCGATCGTATAAAACACGGGCTCTAACCAGTGCAATGGAAAGTACAAGGTAAATAATGGGCGGTTCAGTTACTCTGTCTTTATCCTTCATCTGGGACAAGAAGAGCAGGAATAGCTGCAGCGACCTTCGGCCTGAGCGTCTCTCCTTCATTTACCAACCGCCAAATTCACTGACAGTAACCAATTAGAGAGTACCGGCATGGTCGAGATCCCCTGGTCAACTGTTGGCTAATGACAGCTTTCTGCTGTGAGGCTAATGGATTCTCCAGGCCGACTAAGTTATCGTTCTCTTGTAACGTGTGCTTTTATGTGAAGTGATGGTTGTTGAGCTTACATAAGGTGCATGAGGGAGACGGACGAAAGCTACCAGTGGATTTCCTTCTTTCTTAACATAACGTCTGCATCGTGCACCAGAACTAAAATGGTTCTCAGACTGAGAGAGATACTCCCAACTTTATTGTACGTTGAATTATAAGACCTATAAAAGGTAATATGGAAGAACCCATCGAAAAAAATAGAGTATAAACAGCCAAACCGTAAATGTTTCATTCTACCTCTGCAGCACGTACAATAGACAGACAGATAATAAACGGATAACACAATCACCTGTCACTGTCATCTTTTACCCATATCCTCTTCTCTCGTCCCATGAACACACACAGAGCCTCGAAATATTTTGTGTAGACCAGCACTAAACCAACTCCTAGCATATGACTCCCATTATCTCCATTTATCCCAGAGAGTCAGTCGAGCACAACTGGGCCTCCGCAGGCAAGAGGGGCTGGTACTGGCGGTGGGATCTGGGGGGGGATGGGGAACGTTCTGAATCAGTTTTGCAGATTGCTTTACTGATTAGGAGTGACACTGAGTAATGGACGAGGCAACAGAACGCATTTGCGTGAGGGGAGAGGGTGGGAATGAAGGAGCATGAAGGTCATGTGTAAATATTGTTACAGTATATTCTTGGACTAATGCAGCTAGCGAGTATGACATGCTCCATCGGGACTTTAACAGCAGCCCGACTGTGTAACCCAGTGCGTGCGTGCGGATTTCTGTGTGTACAGGCATGTTTGTGTATGGTAACCTGTGACTGTGTGCGTGCGTAGTGACTGGCAAATGGGGTCATGGGAGAGGGCAAAGCTAGTGTGAATTGACCCTGGAGCCATGCGTTCTTAATGAAGCGACTCCTCCTGATGGAGAAACCAGAGCTTAACCGATAGCAGAGCACTTCTGTCGTCTGGTCTAATGTTAACTACTCAAGGGCTCCTTGTCGGACACAATTTGCTGATTGTAAAGCGTTTGCTGTTCGGTTTCCTGTCATGCTAGAGTTCCTTTTTGGCGGTGTTTGTTCATGTGATGTATGAAAGGTAGCCTCCCAAAGCCCGACTAAAGGACGTGAACGAGTTAACGACGACGAGCACCAGGGGACAACATATATTGTTGGCTCTTCAAAGTTCAAAAGGTCACAGACAGAGGAAATCTGGCAATTTTTCCACCACAGAGTCCAGAAGCAAAGACAGGTTCGTCCACCCAGACGCAGGATGAGTTCGGGTTTTTTGTCTCAGTCGAGAAAAACTCTTTGCAATCACGTATTGTGCAGCGTACTTGAAAGAACACCTGCACAAAGCAAACGTCTTTTGAGCCTCACCAGGCCACAGCGAGAGAAGTGGAGGCTTAGCAAGGCTGCGCTAAACCTCGTTCTCTAGTCCTGCAGTTGTTGTATCACATCTGATTACGACTAAACTGGGGGAAATCTTCCAGCACTTAAGGGAAATGGTTACATTGTTTTGGCTTCCAAAACATCCTAAGGAAACGCAAGTGAATGAGTTCCATACTGGATTAGTGTTAATCCATTATTTACTTCGCTTGTGTATGCTAGGGCGCAGACACTAGCATTTGGCTCACAAAAGCCAGGGCACTAAAAAGGGCAGCTAAGATAATGTGGCTCTTTGCCCAGGCTGCGATTTGTACAGGCAGATGAATAGAAGCCTATTTGGGCCCCCCTGAAGTTCCGTGACGGGGTGTTTGGTGTCCATCACCAATTGGCTCTGCTTAATGCATACTTGTGCGCAGTGTGTCTGGTGTCAAGACTTTGATCGGTGGCTGCATCTGAATGGAGCGCCCTCATTTCATACCACTGGACAAAAACAAATACCGTAAGGGGAAATGATACCGGGAGAACTTTATCCAGATCCTCCATTTCAAAAGGTCCAATACTGTAACGGTTACAGTTCTTCCCCTCACCTGCGACTGTGCCATAAAATATTTCACAAGGGGTCAAGAGAGAGAGAGAGAGAGACAGAGTGGTGTTTTTGCAGCCCGGGTGGATGACAGTAAGAGTAATTCTCTTGTGAAAGGCCGTGCTGTGGATTGTTAATTCAGGGTGAACACACAGCCACCCCACTCTCGTATAAAGAGGCCAAGGTCGTAAAAATGGTCCTAAGGAGGTCAAGACATACCATTGAATCCCCTGACCATCACCCTAGTACCCAGTGGCAGGGGCACTCCGTCCAAAAACAACACGCCATCACGCCACTAGATCTTCAGAAGTGCGTGAACAATGAAGTGCTCGTTCAGTCAAACTCTGAGCTTTGTCAGCGGTCAGGTTCTGGCCTCCTTTTGCAGATTCCCGTAGACGTCTCTCTAACGACAGTGACCATGAACCTCTGCACAAACACGGAGCGCACTTAAATTCCCCACTTGATGAGCAGTTTAAAAAGATCATTCGCCTCAATTTCGCTTTAAAAAGGGATAGTTACCCGTGACAACGCCACCGCAGTGAAACTCAGAAGCTGAGAACGTACATCAGAGGAACTTCGTACGTAACTCTCTTAAGCATTAACCTAAACATCCTGCCATGCTCATCATTTTCACTGCTTTGCTGGCAGGAAGACAGACTAGTATAACCAATGCATGCAGAGTTCCCCTTTCAGTGTAAGGGTTCTGCTTCTCTTGTGGTCACATGCTGCTGCTGTGATGGGTGTGGAGTTCAAGTGCTGACTTCTTTACCGAATATACGATGATAGAAAACCACCAAAGGGACATCCGCAAAGTCTCGAGAACACTACTTTGCTTCACATACATGAGAGCATTCGGTGTTTTTACACGTGAGTCAGTTTCCCTGTAGTCGGCATTTTTGGCAACAACTTGGTTTCAGAAACATTTTGTACGGCAGCAAATGAAGGTACAATGAAATAAATGATCAACGCGCCTTCCCATGTCTGCGTTTGGGTAAAGATTTTTGAGATGGAGATGATGTTGGGTGAAGGTGAAGAGGACTTCATTTAAAACGACAGCAGCCAACGTCCTTGTGTACCAGATAGCAACGTTGATAAAAGCTAATCAGCCTCAAATCCATGAATGATTGCACTGTTTCAGTTCCTGTCAGAGATGACCATTTTCAATATTACAGCGGTTGCTAAATTACTAAGGTGTGATAAGAGAGATAACAGTATCAGCAAACACGCCCGCAATGATGCCAAACTTCCTTTTGGGCCACATCACGTTTTGCTGAGGGAGACGTCACATTATTGACAATTCAAATTCAAACTCTACTGTTATCCAGGTTACTCGCCCTAACCCGAGCAACCTGGGACGCAAACGTATTGACTGACGACTCCTGCTTTCACACAAAAGAGGAACACAGTAAACTAGTGCAACAGGCATACACGCCCATTATGATTTCACATCCCTGTTATACAGTGAGTGTGCTGCAATATATCAAATGTGTGCATTGCTCATAATGAGAGGAGTTTCGATGTACCCACACTGTTAGCTCTATATATGGGACTGGTTTCACATTCAGCCAAACCCAATGTACTCGAATGCATGGAAAAACCTTTCAAAGTAAGAAAAAGAAAAAAAAAAAAGAAGTTTCTCTGTGAATTTCTCCATAAACGATTTGCTAAGCGGTACGTGTTTTCTATGAATAGGTCGCCATAGCAACCAAACAAAAAAACAGTGGATAACGTTGACAACCAGTTATGTGGAAAGGGAATAAGAATCGTATCTGGACAGCTCATCATTTCCTTATCTGTGGTGTGTGTGTGTGTGTGTGTGTGTGTTCGTGTGAAGGCACCGGACACTTGCGGGTACCCGCTTTACCGAACCGTTGCCCCCGAAAACACTTCTACTCCATTCTGGCAGTAGGAAATGTATTTGGTGTGCCTCGGCCTTGTTAAGTGCAATCTTAAGAAAGCTGACTGGCTCAGGATCAGGTGTTTCATTTTGAATAGAGGAAGGTATGGGGCCTCTTGGAGTGACCCTTGCATGCCAGGACTCTCCATACATCAGGTACCCCACTAATTACACTACCG